>MIQA02000298.1:0-59661 GCA_001887855.2 Sclerospora graminicola | reverse complement strand
TATACAATTAAAAACGTAGCGCCCCTCCAGTGCCCAAGGTGGCCCTCTGAGCCAATCAAATGCTAAAACAGCCCTCGCTGGCCAGTGAGAGCGCAGGAAAGTGATTGCAGACCCTCTTTTTCACTGTCGGGTGTCACTCCTAACAGCACCCGCCGTCCCAAACGACCATTCGCTTTCAATAGAAACATACAATGCTGATTAAGTCCCACCAAGACTCCTTTCTCTTTGTTCTCTTCATAATCGTTTCACTGGGGGGGGCACTCCTTTCTCTTTGTTCTCTTCTTCTTGGACTCTTATAGTGTTGTTTGTTTAAGTGGACGTCAAAGTCATCATACAGGAATTCGGTTTGAGTACACACACAGCCACCGTAAAACCACGGGGACCCCTATACTAGTCCATGTTATACGGTTCAGGATGTAGAACGCTTGTTTTACCTTCCGGAGTTGCACAAATTCGTAGCTAACAACCGGGTGATGAAAACCATCAAACGTAAGATCATTGGAAAGCTAGAAGATCGAGTGACTAGGCCGGTTATCACGGGTAGCCAACTCGACCTGATCAGAAATCTCCTGGCCCAGATCGACGAAGTTGGCATCAATACTGGTGTGTTTGATGCGAATAAGTTGCTTGATCTAGACCAAAAAACAATAAAATAATCTATGGTAATGCTATACGATCACCTGACTTCGTTGGTTGGGGTAAACCCCGTGGTCCAATCACTACCGATCGATGTCTCACACCGATCACTGTTGACCAGACATCCTATGGCTGATAATGCGCAAAATGTTGAATCGGCTTACGAATCATCTCCATCTAGAGCGGATTCTACTGATTTTTCGGTCGGAGTGACTCGTATGACATTGGGCCCGAAGGGAATCAAGCAGATCGACACCAAATCGAATCACAAAGCAGGAAAAGAACACATAAACCTAGTCAGGTCAGGTCAAAAGAATGCTCTGAAGTCACTCGAGATGTCGAACAAATCAATCTGACCTCCAGGTACACTTCACAAGCACACCCGAAGTCCCTGACCAGATGCGAGCGATGTTTACATCCTTGATGGAAAAATTCGTACGGGAACAACATGGATCACACCAATATACACCTGGTCAGGAGTGGTCTTGGGAACATTGGCCGAATTTCGATCGATCAACGACTAAACGAGCTCCAACACCAACAGATGTCGATATGGAATCATTCCAATCAGATAGACATGTCCGCCTAAATCGCCAAACTAATCAGAAGAATTACCAGGGGCGATATTATAAGTTACCCCCGACTAGTGATATCGATGTGGAATCGGTTAAGCGTTTAGACCCGGACAATCTTGACCTAGGCATGCCTCGCATGGCAAACATAGCCTCGTACCAAGCGTTTGATTTAAATTCCGGAACGGTGACCCGAGTCCCGATATTGGCGATATCCGACTTAAAGGATTTCACTGGGAAGAATATGGATGATGACCAGGTGATAGACTGGTTCAGCCGAATGAAGTCGGTTTTCGTGCGAGACAAGACTCCGGAAGAAGAAATTTTCGCTAAGTTAAGAAAAGGTCCGGTCAAGAACTGGCTGAAACAATTAAGTCGGGAAGTCCGGTCGACGTGGTCACGGTTGTGTACCAAATTTGAGGTACAATATTGTAACTCGGAGGTATCGGTCGCGAGACAATATTAACGAAGAAAAGGTCGGATGAAACGCCGATCGAGTACTTACACCGCTTGAATGTTGCTGATCTGAGGGGTAAAATGCAAATCAAAGAACCCAAGTATCTGGACATGGCTCGCGATCACGTCGAACATTTCATCAGTACTTGAACAATCGCTAGCTGGCCGATCAGCTGACGCTTCTCCAATTAAAAACCGTCGAAGAACTGGAGCAAACACTGCGAACGTTACAACGTGCCAAGAATCGGGAACCAAAAGTCGAAATCGGGTCGAATCGATACAGATCGAAGTCCGACACAAAGTCAAGTCGCCTGTGGTCAGACCAGCGAGAGCGGTCCGGATGATTGCGAAGGAATCGGACAGTTCCAGTTCGGGAGAAGAAAGTGGCCAGTCAAGTTTAGGCTCAGATGAGGAGCAATATCGTCATATCTTCACGACGGAAACGGTATTCCGTCCGAGATCATCGATTAATGGCGTTGATGGACGAAAATCCGGTGGATCCCAGCCTGATCAGGACCGATCCCGACGAAAATGTGTCCACTGCGGGTCGATCAAACATAATGATTGCGATTGTTGGAAAAGAATGACTTGTGAAAAGTGCGATCGGACAGGTCACCCCTCCGATCATTGTTGTTTTGTGTGTAAGTCGTGTGGAAAAATTCATGATGCCGGTTCCTGCCCGATCAGGGAATTTTTTAACAAGATGCGAGAGTGGCGCGAGCCGGCCAAACATGATGGCATGCTCCCACCTAACGTCGAAACGATGGTAATTTAGATCGCTCGTCAGGTTGGAATCTGGGTCGAGCCGAGCGGTCTAAGCTTAGTATAAACGCAAACCTTAGTAACAGAAGTAAACATGATCAGAAAAGATCGTCGACAATACATATTCAGTTTCCGATTGTGCCGATCGGTTGACGATTCATAGCCTCGGAGTGGACGAATATTGGTAAGCCGTATAATGAGCCTCTTCAAATGTAAGATAATGGGCCATTGCGATTCATCCTGCGGTGCATCTCGATTCGCTTTTAGAACTCGGTGTACACAGTCTTCAACTGGTAAAGGGTATTCTTCACTGATCATATAACTTTTGTTATGTTTGCTTTTAATTTCCGGAGTAAAACAAATCACCCCCGGAACCTCACTAGTAGACGTTGAATTGAGAACATATATCTCCTTTTGTAGCATCACACTTATACTCGCGAGAGTATCATTGCTTCCCCAAGCCTGGGGGGGCAGCAATATCTCCCAATTTTGATCCACTTAACGCATAATCTTGAGAATACCGTTCAAATTTCTTGAAAGATTCCTTGGGAGAAATCTTCTCATATCCACGACCAAAAGCTAATAGCGTCTGTTTCCGTATCCCATGAGGGAATTTGACGTCGAAATCAATTTGCTCGGGAAGGATGCCATGCTCGGGCATGGCATCCTTCCTTCAGTGCCCGGGCTGCCTCCTCGATAATATGATGAGCTCGATTTTCGAAACACGCCGTTAACATCGCCTGTCCAACCGCATACACTAGGCAGTTTCCGGTTGAAGGGGTGCTAACTGCCGTAATGCCCAGTAGTTTCTCTACTTGATCTAGTGTTAGGGAGTTCAGGGATAAACCACCTTCTATCGTCGCTTGACAGCTGACCGTACCCTCCACCTGTTTCACTTTCTCTAATAGAGCGGATAACCGTTCCTTATTCTTAGATTACATATGTTCATAGTAGCTAATAGTTAAGACTAATTAGACTTTATTTTACTACTACTACTAAAATTAATCTGTCGCAAAAAAAGTATTGGGTAAAAGTCCAACTAATCAGGATTTTTTATAGCCGTTTATCTATCGCTAATGGGCTAATGCATTAACTCTTTCTGTTCGCGTCTCGCAAAAGTACGAAATGCCAATTTGGGGGCTGCTTTTTAATATGAGTTTTTGTATCAATTTATCACACCTACACCTTTTAATATTAGTAAAAAAATCTACCAATCGATACGCTGTCATTTTGTTTATTTCTACCAATTGATACGCTGACATTTTCTTTGTCAACGCTTATTGGGCAAAACCAGGAGCGGCCCCAAATTGGCAGGAGGCCCCAAATTGGCAGTTTATAATTTATTTCTGATGTCGTAAGAATATATTTCACTTTAACGTCTTTTCAACAGTCTACGGCTACAAAAGCAAGCTAGTTGTTAGAGCCTTTTTCGTCGCAAAACGTCCCACCGGAAAAGCTGCCCACAAATTTGGATCAGCGCGTAGGTCGCCAGTAAAGTTAGGGAGGAGACGCACAGCGTCTACCACCTTGCGCCGAGAGAATTGACCCCTTTTACTGATTCATTTTTTGTATGAATATTCTATTTAGCAATCATGTCCCTCGGGTTTTGATGGAGTCAGCGCTTGTGCTGTCCAAGGCAACGGAAATCTAGGTCGACAATAAGTCTCGTAGATCGGCACAATCGCAAAATAACCCCCAAAAAATTATTTACATGTGCCACATAAAACCAAAACCACATGTAGTGTTTGAACTGTATAAACACTCTATATTTGTAAAATCCACCATATTTGTGAAATGCGGGGTTATTTTTTGATTGTGCCGTGTTGAAAGGGAAATCGATAGGCTCTGGTTTCCTGGAACTATTACTAACGCCAACCCGGATAGCGATAATTATGAAATCGAGTATGATGATGATATGATTCGAGAAAGCGAGGTGTCAGCTAGCGAATTGCGGCTTCTCGACCCCAGTCAAGCACGGAAAAGATCAGCAAAAAAGAAATTAACAGTACAACAACAGGAAACAATACAAAGAAACTCTTTGCTCATGAAGATACCCGATTACAATCCCACAAAGGCGCCGACTATCATACTGCACCATCAAGGGGAAATGAACGCAGGTATGGCGTTGCTACTTGTGTAAAAGATTCTACAAGTAAATTAACTTTTTTTTGCTGATCTGAGTGGGCAGACGCAGGGTATTGTTGGAATTTTGGATGATGTTACCTGAAGTGAAAACTGACGTTAAATTCCTGCTATCGAGAAGAATTCAAGAACTATGTGAACAAATTGGATTGAAATGATGGTTTATTACGATTATGGCGATGATGCGCTATTGATGAACCTATGGTTTCTATGTTTACGTTGGTATAGACTGCACACGAAGCCCCGGTACTCTCTGAGTGTTGGAATTTTGGATGATGTTACCTGAAGTGAAAACTGACGTTAAATTCCTGCTATCGAGATTATCGTGGTTTCAATGCATATTGTGAATTTTAGGTTAAGTGGAATTTTAGCTAAAACTGTACTTAAAATTTACATAATATATACTTTCATTTTTGTCGAGTAAACAGCACGTCAAGCATCTACGTCCTGAGCACTTCCCCGCGTCCGACACTGACACGCCGGACGTTTCGAGTGAAGAAGACACGCAGGGTCCCTATACTGACCAATAGGGCGGCACGTCGTAACAAGAAGGATTATAAACGCATTAATCGGTGTTTATCATCGTTACGTGGAGTTACAGGCATCTACGTGGCTATCTACACTTTCCTACAGGTTATGAGCCCAAGTTACGGGGTTCAGGACCAGTTTTGCTAAGTTTCTCAAAGTTTACTCAAGTTTTCGTGCAAAGTACGATTCTCGATGGAATTCCCCTATACCAAAGGGAGACATTGGATTATCTCGTTCTCGTATATTTTTCTCTCGTCTGTGGTTACGGAATTTAATTGAGTGGAAATATGGCTGATGAAGAAGTGGACATGGCGGCTATGATGGCAAACGTCTAGTGACTAAAATTGAAGCTATGGAAGATGAAAAGTCGCAGGATTGCGCATCAATTGTTTCACCTAAGTCTAAATGTTCGGAGCATGATAGCATCTTTAAGGAGGCAGTGAAGAACAATGACCCGTTTGGAAAGCGGATGACGATGGAAGATTTAGGCGGTGACAATGGAATTGAGCGTGGCGCGCAATGGCAGTCGGCAGGCAGAAACGGGCCGCGGATTTATGAAGATCAAGAGAGGCAGAATGTATGCCGGTGTGGGAATATGAAAATCCCTAAGTTGACGATCAAGAATTTCACAGGTGAAGAAATTTATCCTGGTTTGGGTGCAGGTTTCAGGCAATGGGCCTACCTGTTTATTGAAGCAGTGGATGTGGCACAACTTTCGTCTGGATTTGTGTGGACAGAGCGTCTCAAAGTTAACAAATTAAGTGAACATTTATTTTCAAGCAAATATAATGACATGGTGGCAAATATCGCAGGAGCTTTACTTTGTTTTGGATCAACTTTATCACGCATTTAAAGTGAATATTACACATCAACAAGCTGCTGTACTTTTCGCGCAGGAAAAGGATGCTCGGAGGTCATGGACCCAGCATTGCTTATACCTAGTGGCATTGGCACGCGAAAGCGGATCGCACGAACGACTTATCGTTGAAAACATTGTGAAGTATGCAGCTCCCGATCTGATGATGGGTCTGATGATTCGATACAACCCACAACGTATGGACTACATATTGCATGCACAAGAACTCATTGCGTGGGCACAGGAATTAGAAAACGATGCAGTGAAGGTGAAGAAACAAGCCAGAAGTGTGGTAAATTTTGTTGATGAGCGGAGAAAGAAACGAACGTGTTTCTCGTGTGGAATGGAAGGACACACCAAAAGTATTGCCGAAAAGGGAACCGCAAGACACAGAGCAAAAATTTCGAGCGTAAACCAAGGCCAAGGGCGGATGAAAATGGAAAAATAAATTTTGTGTTGTCTACAATTGAGAATGGAAGGAGACCACAAAAAACATCCAAAAAAGACGTACTGGATGACAAAGAATTGTGGATAATTGACAGCGGTGCAAGTCGTCATCTCGTATCAAGTGAAGATTTTCTCGAAGACGCAGTGGACTGTGGAGAAAACGAGGACTTACTGTTACCTGATGGAGCGAAGTTAAGAGTAACCAAGGTTGGAAAAGTGCGATTAAAAAGCAAGTTTGCGAAAATATTGCTTACGGAAGCATATTACGCGCCAAATTGGCAAATAATTTGATTTCGCTTGGCAACCAAGAAAAAGGGATGCACGCTAAAGGAAAAGGGATACACGCTAAAGGATACCAGAATAACGATGAAAATGATGCACGGAAACAGTGTACTGTTCGATGTTGAAGTCACTGGGTGCGTATTTACGGCGAAACTAAGTTTGATGAAGGAATTAAGTGTGTGTGAAAGTTTTTCGAACATGATTATGACGACTACGGAGAGTGATGAACGTGATGACCCACAAGAAGGGTCATTACATCATTTTCACTTACGTTTGGGACATTTATCTTACGATACCGTGGAACGACTAGCGAATGACCCGGCATCAGGCATAAAGTTGACCGACAGGCGCAGACCAAACTGTCTGACCTGCGCTGAAGGCAAGGGAACGCGCACGAAACAACCCAAGCAAGATAGCGGACAGAACGCGCCGATCGATAGAATCGGTGGCGTCATCTGTAGTGACTTGAAGGGGCCGATCACCCCCAGAGATCGACGCGGAAACAAGTACTTGGTCGTTTTCGTTGATCATTTTTCTAATTACGTTCGCGTTTTTCCTGCGAAGTCGAAGGATCAAGCTGCAAAGAAGTTTGAGCATTTTGTCGTGGTTTGAGAATGAGTTTAACTGCCGAATACACGTATTACGTACCGATGGAGGTGGAGAATACAGGAATGTGGATTTATTCTGTAAGAAGACTGGGGTTAGAAGACAGATCACGGAATCAGGAAACCCTGCTTCAAATGGTAAAGCAGAGCGTATGAACAGGACGATTTTTAACATGATTCGTTGTATGATCTTTGGATCTGGTGTCCCGCTTACATTTTGGTCTGAAGCGGCGGAATACGCTAGTTACATCTTGAATCGCAGCCCAACGCGAGCGAATGTGCGAAAGTTGTCCCCGATCAAAGTTTTTATGAAGAAAAAGGCAAATATATCCGACATAGTAATCTTCGGATCGCCGTGCATGGTTTGGCGTGATGCTAGGAACAAGTCACTTGGAAGAAATGCAGAAAAAGCTTTGATACTTGTAAAAAGCGACGAGACCAAGGGATACAAGGTGTTGCTTTTAAAAGACAGGGTCGCAACGACCACAAGACATGTGTATCACGTGGAAACTTTGGGTGAAAAGAAGAATGAAAAGTTATTACGTATGGTGAAGGATGAAGTGAAGATAAGTCACGATAATAATGGAGAAAATTCACTTCCGAAGGAGAAAACAACTAAGAGTCGCGAGACGAAATCAAGACAGGCGTTACAGCCAAGAAAATCGGCGAGAAAAGTGAAGAAAACGCAAAGATTGATCCAATACGATGAAGATGAAAGACAGCGCAAAAAAGCTGGAGATGAAGATTCGATTGACGGAGGACAAGATGGAGTGAACGAAGGAAATTCGTTTTTTTGCTTTCGCAGTATGCAATGTTGACAATCCGGACAGTGGAAAGATCGCTGGAACGCCGGTCCCCAAGAATTATTTCGAAGCTCATAGGGGGAGCCAATCAGAGAAATTGACAGTCGCTGAGAGGGCAGAACTGAAAGCCCTGGAAGACTTGGAAACGTGGGAGATAATAAAGCGTAAAGATGGGGTATAGACGCTACCCACCAAGTGGGTTTATAAAACCAAACTCAAAAATGACGGTACTGTGGAGAGATACAAGGCACGTCTAGTGGCTCGTGGTGACAAACAGGTGTATGGCGAAAATTATTTCTTTGCATTTTCGACGGTTTTGGAGATAAACAATATGAAGACTATTTTGATATTGTCGATTGTGTGGAATGTGCCGGCGAGGCATGGAGATGTCCCGAGTGCTTACCCGAAACCAAGCACCAAAAAAATATGACATTTACCTACAAGTACCACAAGGTATGGAGATTTCGAGTGACACATTGAAAAAGCTAGGAGTTACGCGTTCGAAAAGCTAATGCTCAAGCTAAAACGGAATCTTTACGGCCTCAAGCGACAGGACGACTGTGGTACAACTTATTGTGTGACACCTTGGTAAAAATGGATTTCTCTCAGTGTTTGACGGACACCTGCATTTTCGTGAGGATTGATGGAAGAGGTACGATCGTGGTTGGCGTATACGTTGATGATCTATTGGTTACAGCTACGAAGACACATTTAGTGGATGAATTCTTTGAGAAAATGCAAGTTTTGGAATTGAAGAACTTGGGCAACGTGGAAAAAATTTCTCGGAATGCGAATTTTAGGTGATCCCACGAAGGGATACACCTAAAATTCGCATTCAGAGCACTATCGTGGAGATGCTCGAAAAACATGGATTAAAGGAGGCAAATGTGGTGAAGACGCCCATATCGGACTTAGAAGACTCAAACAAATTGAACGAAATGTTGCCGATTGACTCGCGTGGAAAAGAACCTACGGTGAAGGACTTCCAGTCTCTTGTGGGAAGCTTGTTATGGATTTCACGGATCTCTCGACCGGATATATCGTTTGCGGTGCACCGTGCAACAAGGCACACGCACGCACCAAGCCTGAACGATTTTAAAATTGCGAAACGAATTGCCAGATATTTGAAAGGCAGGAAGACTTTGAAATTGCATTTACGTGGAGATAGCGAAGGGAAACTACCCTTACGAATTGTTAGCTACAGCGATGCTGACTATGCCGCTGATCGTGTGGATAGGAAGAGCATTAGTGCGAATGTGATATTTATATGTGGAGTTATTGCGGGATGGAGCTGTAAAAAACAGGGATCTGTCGCTCTGTCGACTGCGGGGGCGGAATTTGTTGCGGCCGCCCCAGGTGGAAAGGAAGCACTTGGTTTGAAGGAGCTTTTCGAGGAATTGGGTGTGGAGTGGAAGGCACCTATAGTGCTGAAAATTGATAATCAAGCCGCGATCAAGCAGCTCAAGAATGAAGCGAGCGCGGCAAGTGCTAAACATATCGACGTAAAGCTGACATTCTTAAAGGACTTTACGAAACGTGGAATTGTGGAGCCCGTGCATGTATCAAGCGCGAGTATGGTGGCTGACCTACTCACGAAAACTTTACATGCGCCAAGAATTCAAGAACTATGTGAACAAATTGGATTGAAATGATGGTTTATTACGATTATGGCGATGATGCGCTATTGATGAACCTATGGTTTCTATGTTTACGTTGGTATAGACTGCACACGAAGCCCCGGTACTCTCGGAAGGAGTGTTGGAATTTTGGATGATGTTACCTGAAGTGAAAACTGACGTTAAATTCCTGCTATCGAGATTATCGTGGTTTCAATGCATATTGTGAATTTTAGGTTAAGTGGAATTTTAGCTAAAACTGTACTTAAAATTTACATAATATATACTTTCATTTTTGTCGAGTAAACAGCACGTCAAGCATCTACGTCCTGAGCACTTCCCCGCGTCCGACACTGACACGCCGGACGTTTCGAGTGAAGAAGACACGCAGGGTCCCTATACTGACCAATAGGGCGGCACGTCGTAACAAGAAATATTATAAAAGCACTAATCGGTGTTTATCATCGTTACGTGGAGCTACAGGCAACTACGTGGCTATCTACACTTTCCTACAGGATCATTAATGGGCTTGAAAATAATGTTGCCACTGGCAACGGCTTGCGAGGGATTCGTTGGTTGCGTGGCAACTCATTCTAAACGAGAGAAAAACATTTTTTTGAGTATCTCGAATTCTTTTTCATTCTGCTTTTCCTTGCGGGTTGGGGGGACATAAACCAAGCTCCAATCGCACTGAAAGCTTGTAGCTTTCAAATGCGTCATCTAGAAGAAACTCCTATTATCATAGCTCAACATGAGCTACTTATTATGTCAGATGGAAAAAACGTACCCGTTTCTCGAAATCCGCAGCAGTGACAGTTTAAAATTGAATCTCTCGCTGAATACGCGCTTGCAGTGCTTGTACGGCCAGTTTGCGTTCTCGGTGCTCGAATGCAGCATGCTTCATTCTCTGATGAAATTCCCTTACTGATCGAGTGTCTTCCGATGCTTGGTGCAACACTTCCACATGTTCCCGCCGTCGGCGGCGGTGTGTTGTCGTTAGAGCTTCAATTTTCCTCCAAAGTGCTGTGCAGCTTTGCCTCTACCTTATGTCAGATGAAAACATCTGCAATACACGTCACCAGTCAGCACCATACTCAAGCAATTGCGCTTGTTATTTATTTACCAATACACTTTACTCACTCACATTTTCTTTATCGTTTACACTGGATAGCTCACTCAAGCGTGATTTGTGGAACTCTGAGAAAGCTGAATCATCGAGCGTCGAATCTTTCAAGAGTCCGTCAAAAGCAGTTTATACCGCACGTTCTAGTAGCTTTCGTGCCAATGTTTGTGCTCTTGTTTATCCTCAGTCGCATAATCTCCACTATGTTTGCCATTATTGGTAAATCGGGGCTTTTTAGCTTGATCTGATCCGCCTTTTTGCTCCTTATGTCTACTTCGAACAGCATCTTTGACGGAATTTCTACGATTTTTCGCTTTTGTTGCTGTTGTTTGTCGCAGTTTCGTTGATAAATTCCACCTGTGTTGAAGACCTTCATCGTGTGCCATTGCAGTCTCCTGCTCTGGTGTCATGATATGTACACCCAGTGAACAGTCGCCACAGCTCTTCAGTATGTCATCAACTCAAAAACACGTTAAACTGCTTTCTTATTATGCTTTTACAGCTAGTTGTGTTCTACTTCCTTAAATACTACGTTTATGTATTACCTGTCGTTAAGGCGATGGACGATTCCTCACTGCCAGCCAGCCACAGGTAAACCCATTAAGCTGCTGTGTAGCTCGTGTCATCGCATCTAGATTTCCGCTAAGCTCCTTAAGATACGTCGTCATTGCTGTAATGACCGTCACACAATTCTCGTACGCTCTGATCTGGCGCTCCACGTCTGCAAGATATTCTTCACGACTGCTCTTCTTCTCGGATTGCAGCTCTGATGAAATCCTTTCCGTGTCATGATCCGTGACAGGCTCATTTTGTTAAAAAGTGAAGTATTACGGTAACATCGGTTTTTTATTATTATTAGTAATATGTTTTCTAATTAGCGTTTAACTATTAGCTACTATGTATATCTTTATCCTAGATACTAATCGCGGCTCAGGTTATTCATCGAAGTGGGAATCTGCGTCAATGCTCGATCGTCTCGCTTGTTCTGGCGGTGCTGGATTGATATTAAAACGTGCACTGGATACAAAGCTGCAAACGCATTCCATCTTCTCGTGTATTCGGCTGCCGGCGCTCGTATTCTGCTACTGCTTCTAACTGCGCACGTCCCTGTGTCCAGATGAATCGGAGATGTTCTTCCTCTGATTTCATCAATCTCTCATAAATAGCTTGATTGCGAAGTTGCCACAGCCAGATAATACCAACACTAAAGAAACCCCACCACAAACGTTCAAATTATTCGAGAAATTCGAGCTCCGAAACGTCAAATGTGTTCATCACCGCCGCTTTCACTCTTATCCCAATTTCCGGCGGCTTACGCTTAACAATATGATCCTTATACCTCTCGATGGTTTTCATCTGTTTGTTCCACTCCCAGCCAAAGACTGGTCCATCGTTTTCATAAATTCTTGGCACTCTTGCAATCCCGTAGTACATGAATAATGTCCGTCCGGCTGCTAATACAAGTCGGGGTCAGCTGACATCTAGGACTTGGTGACTGGCGCTGATAGAAAGTGTTGAGCTGAAATGTCACTGCTCTAAACATAACCCAAATTGGATAGTCAGTTAACACATTTGAATGTTTCCGTACCTGCTTCGGAACTTGATCTTGTATACAATGATTCCACACATCACGTCTACGTTTGATTTGCCATTTGTCCATTACACTTGATAAAGCGGACGCGATTTTGCAATGGTACATGTGTCGATAGTGTCGTCTGATTGCCCACAGTATTTTCCAGAATGCTGTTGCCGGGTCCACCGTCCATTCCGTATCATGTATATCCGGATGCAGCTGACACACTACAGTGTTGATCGTCTTTTGCTCCGCTGTGTTATCAACGAATATAACGGGATGCTCTATCTTCCAATAGATCCCATCAGCCTTTTGCGTTATTCTCACAGACTGGTCCGAGTTTTCCTTTTCACCTTTCAGCACTCCAGGTTCCACTAACTTCCATTTATAATCTTGCAAAATAGGTGGACACCTGAAAAATTGTATACTAGAGGATGAGCATATATATTCGCCAACCGCCACTCTAGGGGAAGCTAGAATTATTGCAGTTAGCCACCGACCGATCTTGGCCTTTGTATGTGACGGAGAATTACGTCTCGGCACCTGCCAAGTAAATAGGGTTCTTGTTAGTCGGAGAATCCGTAAGGAGTAAATCTTACCGCCAGGAATTCTGTCATATTTGTGTGATGATAAGTCTGCAGCTTTTTCTTCCCTGATCCATGGGTTCTGGGCCCATTTAAAAGTGCCCCAAAATGCCTCTTGATTGGAGTATAATAATCCATGGAATTTGATAATGCTCGAATCCAAATTAGCTTCCACAGTTTCTGTAGCTTTAACACCAATGGATGGACCTTTCGTTGTTTCTGCTAACTGTAAAATGAGTGGTGGCAGATTCATCGTTTTTTTATTATTACGTTAGTTACATAATGACGCCTATTACGGTACTACTACTGGAGCGCTCTTTTGGAAGATTACTACTACTGGAGCGCTCTTTTGGAAGATTTACGGCACATCGCTATATTTGGAGTAAAGTTGGGTGAAATGAATTCGGACCATAACCGACTTTTTTTGGGGTAAGTATAGTGTAGGTTTCAAAACTACTTGCACTTTGTCTTGTAAGTCTCGACACTTCGCATGCATATTGATAAGGTAGCAACTTAATCACTTGTTAATACACATTTTATTAACTAAGTCCCTGTGTTAAATCTACGCGACTACGTCTGACTTGGTAGCTACGTCGACTGTTATACCTAGATATAGTAAGGTATAAGACTCAACGATCAAGGGCAAGTTTATTCAAATTTATTGCTAAATTATCGACTACAACTTCGCGAAAGCATAAGTTCCTACTGCAACATGGAAAATGATACTTTTGAAAAGGTTATGAGCCCAACAGGCCACAATGTCGTCGACAGTGATAGCCGTGAGGAGAAAAAGGACGCAGGTTTGGGTGCTGAAGGAGCAGAGATATTGAAGCTGGTTCGAGGACTAGCTGAGCGAATGGAAAATTGGAGAACTCACGGATCAATATTGACGAGTATGGTTTCAATAACTCAATGAGGCTTGGTACTCGGATACAAATGGCATCCTTTGACAGTACGCCCGAGAAGAAACCATACCCAACCGAGCATTGGAAGGAACCGAATCAGAAAAATGTCGGACCTACTCCACCGCCTGCAGATTTTAGGGTTCCACCACAACCGGTGTATGGAAACCATGGTGGTCAAATCCCGCAAGGTGCACCAATGCAGCAAGGCGTTCCAATACCGCCTCAAGCAGCTTTCAGGCAACCACCCCAACAAATATACAAGACACCCACCGCCAAGGATTGCAAACTTTCGATTAGAATATTTGATGGAAAAGAGGTCTACCGCGGGCTTGGTGCTGGTTTCAAACAATGGGGAACCAGGTTTATCCCACAAATTTCAATTGCCGAATCGGCGTGCGGGTACCTGTGGAGTGAGGACCTGCTAAGACATTACTTAAATGGGACGGATGAAAGGTATTATCAGTGTCAAGTCGACTCGTAGTGGAACGAGTGACCCACCCTCGTTCACATCATGAAACAAGATGCTGAATGCGCCTAATACAACCATAACGCCTGCACCATCGATGAAGTTGTTCACTAGCAAGAAGCATCCGAAACGCAGCTGGAACGAGCATTACCTATATATGGTAGCTGTATCATAAGCAGTCGGAGGTAGTGAACCTCTTGTCCTGGAAAATATAGTTCACCACGCTTCTAGTGAACTTAAAACCATTCTGATGTCGAAGTTCGATCATACCAGGACGGACTTCCTCAGGCAAGCGGAACAACTTTGTCAATTCGCGGCAGCTATTGAGAATGACGCTAGAGGATCTACAAGGCTTGGAAACGATACAATAAATTACGTGGAGGACAAACCAAAGGAAAAGAAATGCTCAAATTGTGGGAAACCAGAGCACGGATCCTGCAAATGCAAGAAGACTTCAACGAAGCAAGGAAAAACTCCTGAACCCAGCAACAAAATTGATTTTACGCTCGCGATTACGAAAAATTCAATGGGTTCGAATAACAACAATTGGATACTCGATAGTGGTGCAAGTATGCACCTGGTCAATGACGAAACCTATCTGCGAGATGCAGAAGGAGTCAACGGAACATATTTTCAAGCAGATGGACAAACCTTAAAGGTGTCCAAGAAAGGTTGGGTGCAAGCACAGGCAACATCGAACCAATCCATACATACCATCAAGATCATGGACGTCTACTATGTAGAGAACCTTTCAAGATACATCTTGTCGTACGGACTTTTGGAGGAAAAAGGATGTGAAATGGTATACGTCGATGGAAGGCGTGTGATGAGACACCGGGACAGCAAGCGTCATATATTCGACATAAAAAGGAGATCAAGGTGCTTGCAGTTGAAGTTATAGTTGACGTCCCAATAAATTCCGGTCGGGACTCAATTATGGCGATCTTACAGGAAAGCGACAAGGAAACCGAGAGCGACACCTGCGAGCAAAAAGGTTCCCTTATGCACTTCCATGCACGGTTGGGTCACCTAAATTACGACGCCGTGGAAAAATTGGCAAAAGACCCTAAAAGTGGCATTAAAAAAGCATAATTTTTTATGCTAACAGATACGAAAAGACTCAACTGTTTGACTTGTGCACAAGGAAAACAAACGAAAAACCCAAGGTCCAAGAAGAATAGCGGAGATAATGCGCCAACTGATCGTATCGGGAGCGTGATTTGCTCCGACCTCAAGGGGCCAATAACTCCGAGAGATAGGTTCGGAAACAGGTACATGACCAACTTTGTGGAATTCAAATCAAACTACGTACGGGTATTTCTCGCGAAGAGCAAGGACACTGGGGCAAAGAACGTCCTGGCAATTTCGAAAGACGGTTTGATTGCAAGGTGCATATCTTACGTACCGATGAAGGTGATGAGTACAAAAACCTTGACGGTTTCTGTAGAAGTACCAGAGTGTCACGACAAATCAGTGAAGCTGGAAATCAATTCAGTGATGGTAAAGCCGAACGCATGCATCGAACCATTATGATATTTTATGCGGACTGAGCTTGGCGTTTTGGGGAGACGCGGTACAATACGCCGCGTACATCATCAACCGAAGCCCCACAAGCGCGAACGCTAAACACATATCGCCTATCAAATTTTGGAGTGGGCAGAAGCTGAAACTCGGAAGTATAGTGGCGTTCGGATCTCCGTGTACAGTCTACCGAAATCCGGGCAAGAACTCGCTTGCACATTACCTTATTGTTGGAAAAAGCGAAGAGAGAAAAGGTTTCAAGGTATACCTGAAGCAAGAAAAGAAAGTCGTCGTCACACAGCATATTAAAAACATCGAAACACTGGACGAAGAGCAGAACCGGCAGATCCAAGTCGAATTAAGTGAAGACCAAGGGTTAGAAGGAGCTCAATAACGACGACAAGAGCCACGAAATGAAATAATCAAGAAAACTCAAAAGAAGAAGCCGTGGTAGCGCAAACGACACGGAACCCGAAGCTATGTAAAAGAAACAACTTCGGAATCAAAAACGAATGAAGAAACCAAGACGGATGAAGCTGTAAGTTCGGACTTAGGCATGGTAAATTTCTTTGGCGAAGTGGACCCCAAGAACTACGCTCCAGCAATGAAGAGTGCGAATATGTTGAAGTGGATCGCGGCTATGAAAGAAGAAATCACGGCTCTCGAAAGCAACAAAGTATGGAAAATCATCGAGAGACCGAAGGATCGCACTCCACGACACACCAAGTAGGTGTTCAAGGTAAAAACAGATCAAAATGGAGATATCGAACGTTACAAGGCAAGATTAGTGGCATGTGGAAATGAACAGCGTTTCGGCATAGATTACACTCTAACTTTCGCGGTTGACATCGAAATGGGGACAATAAAATTGATTCTTGGCTTGTCATTCAAATGGAAAGTTCCTGCGAAACACGGGGACATACCAAACGCATATGTGAAAGCTTACGAGGACGGACATGATATTTACCTGCATATACCGAAAGGTATGGAGCTCATGGAAGACATTTTGAAAAGACCTCAAGCTACAGGACGAGTGTTGAAACTCGAGAACGTTGTACGGGCTTAAGCAAGCGGGAGATTATGGAATCGTTGGCTACATGGAAAACTGATTGAATTGAATTTTTCGCAGTGCATGACGGATATGTGTCTCTACGTACGTTCAACTGATCACGACACGGTGATCGTAGGACTTTACGTCGATGACCTACTTGTAACCGGAACTAAAGAAAGCTTGGTCGACGATTTTTTAAAAGACATGAAGGTGTTGGAGACAAAAAATCTCTAAAAAATGTCCAAACTTTTGCGTATGCGGGTTTTGTTCGACAAAAACACGGGATACACACTGGTCCACGAGGTAATGATCGATGGGATACTCGATGACTTTGATTTAAAAGAAGCTAATCCTGTTAAGGTGCCTATAAGTCAAGAGTAGGAAGATTTGAATCTTGGAGAAAGCGAAGTCTTACCAAAAGACGGAAAAGTATCGATTAAGTCTTTTCGATCGCTGGTTGGAAGTTTGCTATGGATCTGTCGCTGCACAAGACCCGACATATCTTTTGCGGTGCACAAAGCAACTAGAAGAACCCATGCGCCTAAGCAGATTGATTTGAATTTGGCAAAAATGATTCTGAGATATTTGAAGGGCTCCAAACATATGAAGTTACATATGGGAATCTCAAAGAATGACGAATCTACCGCAACTATCAAGGCCTATAGCGACTCCGATTATGCTGGATCAAAAGATGATCGCAAGTCAGCAACAGGAGGCGTTGTGCTGATAGATGGCATGATTTTGAACTGACTGGATTTGCAAGAAACAAGGTGGTGTTTCGCTGTCTACAATGGAAGCGGAATTTTATACGGCTTCGAAAATTGAAGTGGAAATGTTGGGTTTTCGTGAGTTAATCCAAGAAGTAGGATTAAAAGTCAAGCGTTCTATGGTCTTGCTTATGGACAACCAAGCTGCAATCAAGATGATAAGCAGCATGGAAAGAAGTTCAACAATAAGCATGTGGATATACGATTGAAGTATATTGTTTCAAAGTTAAAAGATGGCAAGATCGACGCTAACTACGTTCCTACACAAGATATGTTAGCAGACTTGCTATATAAAGCATTACCATACCCAAGACTGAACGAGTTACGCTCCGAAATTGGATTAAAGTAATGGCAGATTTCATTTCAAGAAGGAGTGTTAAAAAGTGAAGTATTACGGTAACATCGGTTTTTTATTACTTCGAGTATTATGTTAGTTACATAATGACGACTATTACGGTACTACCACTGGAGCGCTCTTTTGGAAGATTACTACTACTGGAGCGCTCTTTTGGAAGATTTACGGCACATCGCTATATTTGGAGTAAAGTTGGGTGAAATGAATTCGGACCATAACCGACTTTTTTTGGGGTAAGTATAGTGTAGGTTTCAAAACTACTTGCACTTTGTCTCGTAAGTCTCGACACTTCGCATGCATATTGATAAGGTAGCAACTTAATCACTTGTTAATACACATTTTATTAACTAAGTCCCTGTGTTAAATCTACGCGACTACGCCTGACTTGGTAGCTTCGTCGACTGTTATACCTAGATATAGTAAGGCAAAATATGATCATTTATCCGACAAGTTCCGACACTTTTTCAAGTCTCAGTTTCCCGTTTTGGATAATGTCGGAGCCAAATGCTTCCGATATTATCCTCCGACACATATAAGAATTTGTATACAGGAACCATCTGGTAGGAACATAAAAAAGAGCGCTTAGAGAGCGGAGCCCCACCGAGGTCGGCGATAGGGAGCGCTCTAGCGGAGCGGGCGCGGTTTAGCACCCCGCCGCAATAAGCGGTGTTTATTGGATTATAATTGTTTTCCTAGCCCTAACTAATTTGAATCCAATCAATGGTGTCGGATCTTTTGTAGCCATGTCGGAACCGTGATGGTATGGTATAAGACTCAACGATCAAGTGCAAGTTTATTCAAATTTATTGCTGAATTATCGACTACAACTTGGCTAAAGCATAAGTTTCTACTGCAACATGGAAAAGGATACTTTTGAACACATTTCCTTCATCGATTACCTCTGTTGACGGGTTCAGCTCCACAGCTCCTTCATTCATTTTTTGGATATATAAAACGTATTAATTATAGGGGCACGTTTATAATCACCCCCAAAACCATAGATTCACCCCCAAATTACAGTAGAACCCATATTAGCTACGAAAAAACGAGCAAAATACACGGCCAGATGATTTAGAGGAAGGATATAAAAGAACCTGTTGCTTGGTTGTGAAACTTGGGTTGTGAAACTTCTTGTCGTTATTGGTGCTTCATCTGATTCCGCCGTTCGACAATCTATTACAATAGTCTAACCTTCGTGCCGTGTGTACGACATGATTCGAGCTGCGTATCTTTCTAGTCTTGCGGATGCTAATCCTTGGGCAATGAGCGTCAGTTCTTCGAGTGCGTTACCGTACGACGAAGTGATCATACGCAACTTGCCCTTTAAACATACTCGTCGTCGAGACTCAATGGTCGGAAATAATTCCAGCACGCCAGGCAGCCAGTTGAGTTGAATTGCTTTTAAGTCGCCATGATCTGACACTTGTCGAGCTCCGAGGTGGAGTGCAACGGCGTAAAAGTACAGACTACATTGACGTCGTGTGGCTGTTGTCTCATTGGCGTCTCTCACCTCAAGCCAGACGTAGCCTGGATCAGATGGTAACGCGATCTGCGTTTGTGGTTCAGCGTCACAATCAGCCCAGCACGTTACGATGTCAAACTTTTCAATCCCCGTGCGTTGAAGTTCCAAGTTTTGCGTCGCACTTTGCGCTTCCTCATCATCTTCTCCATTTTGTCTTTCGACCATGATCTGTCCACGAACGCAACAACTGGCTTCAACAATTCCGACCATTGAGCGAAAAGTGATTGAGATGGTGCACGCTTTGGGCTGCAATGGCTCGGGAAGCGACTGAATGGGTCGAAGGGACCGAAAAGAATGCTGCAGGAACTCTTGCAGATGAATGGACACAACTGCTTGCTTTACCAAGTAATAATCTGTCGCTGCATCGGTCCCCGAAGGGATCTCTAACTCTAAAACCACGCTTCCATCTTGTGAAACCAAGTCAAAGCGACTGTGACGACGTCCAATGCATGTTGCCGCAAGCATGCGCTTTTCCGCTATCGTCGGCGTTCTCCACTCTCCAAAATCCTTTAGGTACGGTAGATTACGCAGCACTATCGACTCCTCAATCAATCTGCTTTCATCTCTCGATCCACAAGAAAAATGTAGCAGCTTGACTTTAACAACGGTATAAATCCGACGATTTCTCTGGATCACATTGGCAAGCATCGGCCGTCCAGTACCATCTGCTACAAAGTGAGCAGTCACGCCATTGTCGTGAACACTCGGCAATTCAACTGGCCCCAATGTCACTGATCCAGTAGGAATCTGCACGAATGAGGGAAAGAATATTTATGACTCGTTTTCGCCTCCCAACTCTCAGATATCTATCTCGTACCTGTCCTCTCTCAATCCAAACGGAGACCACGCGTGGCAGGACACGACGATCACTGGAGCGTGGAATATTATGCGCCTCTAGTTCTTGAGAATGGATCTGAAATTCCACTTGCAAGCGAGAAAAACATAGCGAAGCCAATGCCACGCGAGCTCTAGCTCGTTGAAAAACGAAAATTTGCGTTTGAATGCTTTTGAAGCTTGATTTCTCAACCTGCAATAGCCTCAGAATACTCACAGCATCCAGGTAGACGAGCACACGCGTGAGTAGAATTGAGCACTCTGAGTGGGCTTCTGTTGATCGCCATAGAGTCGGTACTCCTGACCCTCTTGGAAAATGTACTTTACGATACATAGTTCGGGGCCGGTTTTACATTTACAGTCACACCTCCTTATGTGTCGCACTTTGTATGCACACTCCATGACAAGTTTCACAACCAAGCAACAGGTTCTTTTATATCCTTCCTCTAAATCATCTGGCCGTGTATTTTGCTCGTTTTTTCGTAACTAATATGGTTTCTACTGTAATTTGGGGGTGAGTCTATGGTTTTGGGGGTGATTATAAACGCCCCCTAATTATAGACCGGATTATCCACCCAGCTTTTTTGTACATGTATTAATAATACATCTTATGAAGATACCGTATAACATCTGTCATATCATACAAATTGTTATAACCAACACAAACTCTCAGCCAATCACAGTCGATCAGTTTTGATAAGGGATACAAAAAACTCAATGTGACACATTTGAGTGGACATCGCGCAATTGTCAAATCAATGGCGCGCGGCCAAATGAAACACAGTGAAAATGGAGGCCACAAGCCACCTACATATTAACGATCTGGGAGGGGTGGCAGTGTAAACCCCTTTCTGATCATCATGGTGACCTTCAAATTTGCCCAGCTGTGTCGTTTTGTCCGAAATCTATTGCCCATTTTCTTATTAAAACCTTTCAAAATCATTCCAAATCAAATCATCAGCATGTGCAGGCATTTATTGTTCCCGTGTGTGTCGGCTAAGACAGATGGTATACGGTACATGTATCTGTTGTCGCAGATTCGGCACCTCATCAGCGATGCTTCTTCTCCACTCTGAAAGAAAGAAGAACCGGCTTTCCTTTTTTTATTTGCATTATCTGCAAATGCGCAGAAAACCCTACAAATTTGATGCGTGTGTTGAGTAAAAGATGCATTTGCAATGCCGCCGCACTTCGTGGATTTTTTTCTCGGTGATTAAATACATGTAAATACCATTTCAAAAGGCGGGAGCACTCAATTCCTGCACGGTGCACTCAAGCGGTCCCTTGACTGGCAAGGTAATGCTGGGTTGGTAAGTAATCTTGAACGGATCTTCAACTGTCTTGATGTCAAAGCGGCTAAAGAGCACAGCTAAGACGGTCTCCATCTGCAAAAGGGCAAAGTTCATGCCCACACACCGATGCGAACCAATACCGAATGTGATGAACTGGAACGGACTTATTGACTTGAGTTTACCGGAATCCCCATCTATCCAACGATCGGGATTGAACTCAGCAGCATCCTCGCCCCAGACGTTCTTTAGGCGTCCAGCGGCGTACATTGACATGATTATACTCGACCCAATCGGCAAAAACGTGCCTTCGCACAAAGTCGTGGGCCGCATAGTCGTACAGTAGGTAGCCGTCATACGTAACCGCAAACTTTCCCTGATCACGGCTTTCAGGTATGGAATCTTCTCCAAGTCTTCCACGGTCGGGGCCTGGAGCTTTCCAGTCATGAGTTCTGGCAGGTTTTCACGCATCTGGGCTCGGAGCTTTGCTAGAACATGCGGGTGACGATTAAAGTGTACAAGGACCCATGCCAGGCTGAAACTTGTCGTTTCCTTGCCAATTAAAAGAAAGTTCATTAAAAAGTCACGTAAGGAGGAAATGTCCGTCTTCCCAGTGTGTTTCATAAACAGTGTGAGAAGATCGGCCTTTGTTTTCCAGTCTTCCGTAGTCTTCACTGTCATCGACTGGAGCACAATATCGTTCAGCAGGTCCGAAGCAACCTTGATACACCACTTGAGCATCCGTTCGTCGTTAGTTTCCAAAACCACATGGGGGACTGCAGGCGCGCTGCAAAGACTTCCCCGTACCCGTCAACGGCTTTAAGGAAGGGGTGATCCACTTCCGAGTTGATAAATCCGTCTACACCGTGCAGGTCGACCCCAAACCCCATCTTCGTCAGGACATCCGTCGAGAATTTTCCCATCAGCGAGTTCATCGGAACCACGCGACCTTCCTTTGCACACTGCGCCAAGACATCTCGCAGTTTGACAGACTTGTCGATGATGACCGTGTCAATGACATCGCGCAGCATCTTGAGCGAAAACATGTGATTGGCAATACGTCGCTGCTTTAGCCACTCGTCGCCGTTTGCATTCGCAAGACCGTTTCCGAAAATATCGTATTGCACCTCTCGGAGGTCGTCCCCGCGGCCAAAATTCTTGCCTTGCGTCTTATAGACATCTTCGCACACTTCGGGAGACGTAATCACGAGAGCTTGCGGTTGACCAACAATGGTGAGCACCCACGGTTTGCCCTCGCTTAGCTGACTCTGCTCAGCAAACCAATCTTGTAAACGGTCCCTTTGGAAAAACATGACGTCCAGGGTGTTGCCCAAAATCGGCAGTGTCGACTTGGGGCGGTGTAGACCCTGCGTGTCCAGTGTCATCCCCTTCTTGGACATTTGTACCACTAACTTGTAGCACAGGTACAAACTACCTAGTGTGGAAGCAGCAAACAACGCCTGGCGTTCGCTCACTTGGTGCTGAGCGATTCCCCACATGGCTACGATGACTTGTGCAATGGAAATCAAGTGTATTAATACGTTACTGAGAAAAGTTTGGAATGAAATGAAGGATTCGATTGTTGGCGAGCGGATTACGGCGGCATCGGTGGGTGCAGGCAGTTTCTAGGCGACAAGTCACTTTCGAGAGATCTGCATCTTCTTGCACTGTTCATGTACATTGGAAGATTTCCAGAGCAGTGTTCTTCGCCTAATCTGCATCAGGTGAGACCAATAGAAGGTTAGATTAGTGCAAGATTATAGAGTGGAAACGAAAAAGGGAGAACGTACCAAAATGGACCCGCAATTCTGCTTACCGGGTACCCGCAATCCATTTGATTCCTCCAAGCTTAACCTATCCCCGAACAATCGAAGCTTCCTTGCGCACTGTGTCCTGAGGGTATACATGTATATAATTTGCCGGAAATATTGTAAAACTTATTCTCGAAGAAAAGCCACCTCGCAATGTTTGCGCACAAGAAGAAACCGACCATTAGCAGGTGGGTCGTATTGTGCTTTTCACCCCAACAGGTTTATGTGTTAGGGTGCATAATTGTAGTGGATGGTTTAGAGAGATAATTTAGAGATTTTGCCTTTGCTTGTCGATACTGAATTCATTCTGGTTACCTAGTCCTACCGAGAGAAAGGCTCTTCTTCACCTAGCATTCGGCGACTTGCGACTTCACACTAACCAGGCATCGCGGAGTGAAACGTATCGCATCAGATTATGAGCGCAAAATTGGTGCCTTAGCTTTTTTTTATTTTGACGGAGAAGATGGAAGGAATCCAGTCCATCTTCTAGCCAATCATGTCCTGTTTTCGGCCACTATTAACGAGAAGGTCCACTAATTGGATTGATTTTGCACGAGGAAATATATAATATAATTGGATTTTTGGGTAGATTTTGTTTTGCACAACAGGGGTGTGCGGTATCACGTTTCGGCACCGGTACTATAGTAGCGAATCAGGTACCAACATTTGTTCATACTGATAGTATAGTTTCCTACCGATACCTTAAATTAATACGTCGGTACGGCTTACTACCGAGATTAACACGGCCGGTATTGGTATAACAAAATTAGTACCGAAATTGCATTTTGCCGGTACCACATACCGGTACTTGCACCAACATTAGACTGCATACCGGTAATTAGTACCGGTAGTTTGTAATTGGATAGACCTTTTATCCATGGCAGTGGTCACAAGTAAGTATGTCAGAAGAGGGTCGCATGCCACCGTGGAGAACTATTGCCGTTGTAAGACGACGGACGGATGGTGAGGGAGCATTTGCGCTTTAGTCATTAATATAGTTATCAAATGTCACCACAACTTGTTGTTTATTATTTTAACTTCTTCTCTCCAACATAAAAGACTGCTTTCATTCACGAAGAAAATGCTATATTATAAAAACTAACTACCACAATGTTCTCCTACTCCTTCTTTGGGGTCTAGTCATATCGTTAACCCTTTTTGCATAAGTTTGGTCATATTTGCTCATGAAAATGTCTCCCCATATATAATTGCTTTTAAAAAAATGTATAATAACTATAGGGACCCACTAGGTGCACACCCCCTTTTTGATACGTGCACACCCCTGTACCATAAAATAGGTACAACGTACAAAGTCATAAGCAGAGCAGCTTTCGCAGAGCTGTATTTGGCGGGGGCTTCCTGCAACTCGATCCCGCTAATATCTGAAGACGCCTTGCTGAATTAGAAGAGATCGTAAGAAAATTGATACAGGTTAAGAAAACTTAGGCATAATCATTATATTTTTGAACACTTTTCAACTTGTATAAATCTTTGATAACTCTGGCAATAAAATTGTACCAATATAGATTCAGGCAGACTCTAGAGCTGCGAATAGCCTGTGTGTTACTAATTGCGTGCTGGTCAAAATCTGACTCGGCGTTACAGAACTATTATTCCTTGGTAGCCTAGCATCTATTCCGTCCCCATTCGAAACACTATTTTTTCTATTTCAATTTAGATATCCAGGTCGCTTGGACGCGATTGAGGTCTAGGTCGTCCGAGTTAAAAAGTTTCATTTTCATAGCAAGATCATCCAGCAACAACAAACTACATAGCGAGCATAAAAACGTCCATTCTTCCAATTTTATATTTCTTCTTTATTTAACACCAGATGTCGTTGAACAACATCTAAGCTCAACCTTTAACATACTTTAGAGGATAGGGTCAAACAATTTACAGGTAATATCGAAGCATTAACGCATATCGATTTCGTAAGCTTTGGCCTATTAATGTTCCTTAATTGTTTTCTTGATAGCCCTACACCCCTTAAGTCTTTCATTTGAGCACCTGGTAAGCACCAAGAAATTAGCTTGATGCAGGTCAACGAAGAGAAGATATTGTCAGCTTTTGAGTGGACTCCCTTTTGCTACACGGTCCTGTTGTGCTCACGTCACCTTCATTCTTTAACGGAACGTTGTACCTACTTTATGGTACAAGGGGTGTGCACGTATCAAAAATGGGGTGTGCACCTAGTGGCTCCCTACCAAATTATACAGAATGCCATTGGCAGAATTTATTGCCAATTAGAATCAATAGAAAAATGCATTCCGAGTCACTTCAATTGAGCGAATCAAGCCACAATCGCGTCGCCGCTCATGGATCATTTTTCAATACATCGTGTTCTCCATTTCGATGCTGTCAGTGGCGAGCGGCATACAACGCCGCTACGCGTTACACCGGCTAAAAGGATAGCATCTGAAGAAGTACCCACAGTCGCTCGGCCACCCCGCCAGCCCGTATCAATGGACCCTCCGAGACTCCGTTGGGTCAAGAAATTGAAGTGACGCCTCGGTCAACCAGGGCTCGGGCCGGACGCGAGTCCTCTTCGCTGCATCAAGCAGCTCAATCCACTGTGAGCACCCCAACTCCGCGACGATCGCCAATCCAGCCATCGCCAGCTCGCGCCTGCATGCAGCTCAAACCCGGACGACCGCTGAGTGAGATTTGGGAACATTATTTGGAGGTAAAGTTGGCCGGTAAGAAGACTGCTCAGTGCAAGTACTGTTTAATTACCTTAAACAACCCTAAACCAAGCACCAATATGATTGCGCATTTGACGCGCATCTGCAAGAATATACCACAGCTGACCAAGGAGAAGATCGCGGTACAAAGAGCTGATATCAAGACACAAGCGACACCAGTCAGTATGCACGCGAGCAACGAAGAAGAGGGACGCTTCTCTTGCCCTATTGACCAAGCTGAATTCAACTTGCTTCTCGTTCAACTCTTTGTTGTTTGTGCCCTTCCGTTCTCTATTTTGGAGTCACTTGTGTTTAAGGAATTTGTCCACAAGCTCGCACCCGGTATTAAAGTCCCACCCCGCCAGTTCGTCGCCAAACAACTTAAAGGTGCTGCCGCAAGCATGCAAGCCGACGTTATTGCTAGGATCAACAAGCAAAAGTTCTTTTCTATCGTCACGGACGGGTGGTCGGATACCAACGGCGCGAAGATTGTGAATTTTATGGTGGTCGCCCCAGAAATGCCCTCATTGTTTTGGTCGTCGTGGGCGTCCGGTGCGGAGGCGCACACGACTGCCAATTTGGAGAAGAAGACAAGAGAAGTTGTGGAGCAAGTTGAGGAGCTAACTAGAACTCGCGTGGTTGGAATAGTCACGGATAATGCAAAAAACATGCAGGGTTTGTGGAATCGGCTCAAGAGTCTCGCGATCGTCAGCGGCGGCTGTTCAGCACACGTATTAAACCTGCTCATGAAAACTTTATTTGCTCACGATACGCTTAAGAAAGTCCACCTAAACTGCGTGCAGCTATCACGATTCGTGCGCGACCACATCGGCCTCCTTGATACTTTCCGAGGGCAACTTTCGTATATTCGCGCCCGCGGTGAAAGGCGAAGATGTCTAACACTGCCTGTTCCTACACGATGGTACTCTGTCTTCAACTGCCTGGAGAACGTCCTTACTAATCGTAATGAGCTATATGAGCTTTTTACCTCTTCAGAATACACTACACTTCGACAAAGATACGCTCAAACGGAAGCATCACGCAAAAAGCTAATGTACATGGTGGCGATAGTGGAAGATAACAATTTCTTGGAAAATTTACGCGTGGTCGTTCGATTGATCAAGCCCATTAAGACTGCGTTAGCCAACATCGAGTCCGATAACCAGTTTGTATCAAGCGTGTATTCATGCTTCAGGTCTCTATTACATCACGAAATATATCGGCAGCGCGTGCATAACCACCCCGAAACAGCTTGTGTATCAGCACCCACCGCTGGCGGTGGCGGTACTTCATTAGCTAACAATGACGGCAACGACGACGCTGATCAGCTGCACATTTCAACATACTCCGTTGGCTATCAACGATCAGAGCCTATCGTTCCCGGTGTGCTGGAGATTTTCTTTCGCGAGACCATTCAACAGCGCTGGTCTTATGTCCACACAAATGCGATGGGAATAGCATTTTTTCTTGACCCAAGATGCAAATTCACTGACTTTGTGGCTGAAGATGAAGCCAAGACACGAGCTTCAATCACGAAGTTTGCTATTGACCTAGGAATTATAAAGCCCAGCGAGACATCGGAGCTGAAGCGTCAGATGTTTGGATTTGCTGCAGTGAAAGCGGAGGAAGAATCCATGGAGAAAACAAAGCCAAGAACATACTGGAAATCAGTGGAGAGGTCTTATCCTCTACTTGGTAAGATTGCAGACATAGATTTTGCCCTGCCGACATCATCGGCAGCAAGTGAACGAGCGTGGAGTATCTTCAACCATATCCACACGAAGAAGCGCAACCGCCTTTCTGTCGACAATGTCAAGCTATTGGTATACGTCTACATTAACTATGGATCCATCAACAGCGAGAAGGTCGACATCGCGAGGCACGTCTCGCATCCTGAATGTTTCGACAATGCCGAAGAGCTCTAGCTATCGTCTCCAATAATACGAAGTCACGAGACGTCATAACATCATTCTTCGATAACGCGAACTATCTCTTTGCTGCAAATTTGCGGCATGCAATATTTGTAGGTCGTTCTGTGTTGTAACCGTATCCAAGCGAAAGCAAATGCCCAGCGACAAATCAATAATACATCGTCACCTTTCTAAAAAATAACCACCAGTTGCGCATTCATTTATTCCAAAGCGTGTTCGAGGCTATGGCGCTCAGAAATAAACGGATGGATCCAATTCGCCACTGTCAATCTGAGAATAATACACACTCTTCATCGCAACATGGCCAATCGGGATAATTTCTTGGAGCACGAGTAGTCGGAAACGAGCTAGATGTGGCCACATTTGAGCACAATCATCCAATCCAGACAACCGCTCGCATGCACCCAGCTGGGTCCTTTAAGCACGTGTCTTGGCCACGTGTGTGAGCACTTGACATCATCTTGCTAGCAGTATCCATTGTATTCAACGTTTGATTCCAGCACTTAAGATGGCAAAAACATTTTTGATGAGACTCAAGCTACACTCTCAAAGCCAACGGTTCCTTCAGTGATCTCCAGTGACATGTTATCTCTCGTCCCTGTCACTAACTTCCCGTTGAAGAAAGAAATGTTTTTGCGTCGTATCGCTGTAGTACTCACGAAGTTTTGGTTTCCAACGGCTTCAACTAGTCGCGATTCTTATGCGAGGTCGAACAAATTGAAATTAATCCCTTTCGCTTTAGAACATCAAAACCATATTGCGCCGCGCAGCGCTAACTGTGCGGTCGACGTCTACTCGCGACGTTTCCAGTGCTAGCAGGGGCGCGTATGTGACAATGGATACGGACCCGAATGGCGTAGCCATAGTGTGGCTACGTCAGTTCGTATGTGTTGACGTCGTCAACACATGCGAACTGCAAATTGAAGAACGTTGTAACCGCAATAACGAGATGAGGATAATCTTTTAATTAGCCATTACACAAGCAACACTAAGCTTCAATACCAATAAAATGGAGCTATTAGTATTGCGCCTTCTTGGCAGCTTCGGCGGCGATGGCCTTCTCACGCTTCTCCAGCTTCTTCTGAGTCTTCAAGCCCATGATACCACCACCCCATGTGCGACGAGCAGCAGTGTTGGCGTTGAATTTAGCGCGGAAAGCTTCGGTCAACGAGTCAAACTTGGCCTTGTCCTCCTTGTTTACGTTCGTAAGAGCCACTACAGCGGCATTCTTTTGGTGCACAAGTTGCCCAAGACGGGCTTTACCCTTGACAATACAGTACGGAATGTCGAATTGACGGTATAGAGCAGGAAGGAAGACAACCAGCTCAATAGGGTTCACATCATGAGCAATCACAACGACCTTGGCATTCTTGTTTTCAATCAGCGAAGTCACGTGGTTCAGTCCAAACTTGACGACAGCAGGAGGAACCGAAGCCTGCTCTTTGCCAGCAGCAATGTTGCGTAGACGCTGAGTCTTGGCAGCCTTCGTCTCAGGTTGGTACTTCAACAGCAGCTTGAACAGGTCCGTCGCGACGTTCTTGTCCAGAGTATTCGAAAACTGATTGATCGATGGCGGCACTTTAAGACGCTGGTAAAGGATCTTGCGTTGGCGCTGGAGACGCACGTATCGTGGCCAACGAACGAAGCGGGACAAGTCACGCTTAGGCTACAATCGAATACGAGAAATGTAACAGAGCTATTAGTCTCCACAACTCGTCAAGTTAAGATAGATAAAAAAATTACGCCATGGGACAAGTGAGCTTGAGCATGACAAATGAATTATTCCTTTACCCTTGAGCAGCAACTCATCGCGAGCGAATGAATTGGCCACCACAAGTTTGTGTCATTGCGGTCGTGGGGGACCCGCTACACTAATCTCAAGTGTATCGAACAATGCAACATGAAGAACAAGCTTAAGTAGTTATAGGTCTTCACCCTGTACTATTCGGTCTACACTGAGGGGCGTGACTCGCTGCCTTAGTTTCATTTCAAGCAGAAACTGCAGGCATTGCGATTTTGAAAAGGAGACGGTGCTTCAAAATACCTGAATGTCACCACCTCGGCGGAAGTTCTTGGGCGTCGAGACGAAGAGAGGATTCTTCTTCGACGCAGCCGAGACCTTAGCAGACTTGCTCGTCTTTGTGGTCGTAGTCGTGGTCGTGGTAGTACGCTTGATCTTCTTGGTCGGCATGGTGTCGTAAATGGCGAATAAACGAATGGAATTATAAAGGGTAGGAATCCCACCCTTTTATAATACCTAGCTTGGTCTTTACTTGTGAATTGGGGAAGGGTGTTGGAATTTGGTAGAATTTGGTAAATTTGGTGGTATTTGGTAGGAGTCCAAAAATAGTTTTGAATGTTTCGTAAGTGTTACAAAAACATCCCTAATTCTACATAAATACAAATGCTTTGCGCAATTTAGCGTCCTCTGTAGCAAATAGAGTGGCTGTATTCGCTACACTGGCATTGATTCATTCAAACTTTGACGTCAAGAATCAGGAACAGGAAAGTGGTGTACATTCTCGAACCATTTGCGATTAAATGACTTGCCGACAAGATCAGATGGGGCCCAGGTGCCGGTTACTTGACGAATCTACGATAGATATTGGCATGTAAAATGCCAATATTTATCTTGACGTGTAATGCTTTATCGAGTACTGTGGGCCAAAATCCCCTGAAATAGCTTGTGTCTGTATGATCAAGTGAAGGGAATTTTTCTAAACAAATCCAATTATCAGTCAGCCACTACCTAGACAACCCTCTGTATTCCAGAAGGCTGTGGACTCGACACATCTGCATTGTATCTTTGACACGTCTCGCTATTATCCCGAAGAACCTTCGTCAAAATAATGGAGCAATCTCTAGACTGCAGACATCTTTATCGAATGAAACAAGAATCGGCAATGTCGGCTACTTTATTCCGGCTAAGATTTTAGGTGAGTGATATGGTCGTATAAAGGATTCAATGCAGGGTCCTGGAGTCGTCATCTTTAACAAAATATTCCAGTCACTATGGAACTAAGATATCGCTGAAAAGGTTTTGACGGTCCAGCTATTGACGGGACGGTCAAAACCTTTACAGATTCGGCAATCCGTTGCATCATACAGTTCACGCTCCACCTCGAATTCCGTCGAACAGGCTAAACTGATCAAGACAGAACATGGCTTGAATTCCCCTCCGTTAAACGGATCGATCAAACAGATTTTGACACAGAGCTTTACAGGCTCCACGTTGGGAGCTAGCGTGATTCTCTTGATTCCTGATTTTTATGGCTATTATCGGTTTCCGACATCGCCAGAAGATACACAGTACTGCCAAGACTCCGGATCTGTCCGCGTTGGTCCCATTAACGACAGCAATGATGATCTTTCAACCCCATCCTGGGGCGACATGCCAATATTCCTTAAACAACGGAAAATGTGAGAAGCAAAATTTACGATGTATTATCTGCAAAACCACGGTTCAAGTGCATCGCGCACCTTAATGACAGTGCCTTGCGTTGGCCATCCTCAAATCGCACGATTTCTGATGGAATTGGCACAATCGCTAGCACGAAATCGTTAGACCAATACTTAGCCACGCGGGTACATTATAGGGTTCATTTGCGTATAGAATAAATGTAGTGCTCAGCTGCAGAACTGCGGTCTGGCTTAAATCAATGACGTTTACCATTTGCGACTTGTGCGCTAAAGTAACCACGCTCAGAAAATAGCAAGTTGCTCATGTAACCGATCGAGCGCTGAGTGCGCTTGCTGCTCGTAATAAAGTGACGATCCTTCTATTAACTGATAAATCATAGCGCAGTATCTATCATCTAGCTAGTCTGCTTTCCAAAATGATGACTTCAGAGTTTTTTTTAACCGGCTTTCACTTCTGCTACAACAAGGCATCTAGGCAGTGCACGTTGTCTGAGGGCCTGCTACTGTGTACTACAGTGAACGCTGAATTTGTTTTATATCAGTACTTCAAGAAAATCTGTCAGCCAATCATTGCGAGGGCGGATATTTGTGTCTTTTTCGGATCTTTTTTGATTGTATGTAAAACACTACGCAAATCTGGGCGGATTTTTCCGTCGTTATATGTAGTATCTATTAATTAGATTATGAAAAATTAAATGAATCTGATTGCCTTTTTATAGAGCATTCTTGACGGAGCCATGGCGACAAGGACTTACCTTTACCGGTATGAAATACGAATTGTGTGAGTTAATTAGGACTTTGCTGAGTACAGATGAGGCTCGTCTCTCCTACGGAAGAGATTGAATTCCGAACACATATATATGTATCAGGTCTGTTTCTCATTATTGTCTTTTTTATCTACCATCTTCACAGCTGCGCGGTTAATTCTTATGTTACACGGATAATAAATGCACCACGGTAACCAACCGGTTACTGACTACTACCACCGAAGCTCTGCGATGCATATGGTAAACTGTCATTCGTGTTTGAGATCAAGACTAAGTAGAGAATATGTTCCGATCATTAGTTGTTAAAAATAATAACATTCTTGTATACCGGTGACCATTCCATTAAAATGGGGGGTCTGTCAACGTACGGCAACACCCCATTGCTGTAACAGCTTTTTTATCTTGCAATGTACTCCGAGAGTATAACTTTAGGACGCTGATAGCTGGACCACACCCTTTTGATAAATGGACCACACCCTCCAGATCTGACCAATCAGAAGCAACGGACGCGTCCGGACTACACTGCCACTAGTACTTATGCCATGTAGTCTATCTATTGATAAGTTTTTCTACGACAGCGTAGTGACAGTAAAAATAAAAAAGTCCCCCTTTAAGATAAAAGTTCTGCCTTAAAAGTTTTTTCTATTCAACAGTGTTCAATTGAAGCTTTAATCTGCTCGTTTTCGATCCATTTTATCACTAGATTTGGCTAAAATTAGAGATTCATATTCGGCTGGCTAGAGCTTGACTGGATCGCATATTGCATACATTCTCGTCGATTCTCCAAGCACGACCACAACACCAATGTGCACAAATTATGCAGCGGGTGTACGCTTTTATTCACATAGCAGCCATGAGTGCTGCATAAATCGAAGAGAAAGAGCGCGCCTTATTCGTCGAGTTGGAGCGCCGCGTGGACGCGTGAAATGGATTGATGGACCACAGACGGTCTCCATTCGTCCAGCAACGGTATCATTGCGATCATCGGATTGAGGCAAATGTACTTTTTCCACCAAGACACCACTTTTAATTACATCGAGATAGATTCCGAAGATTGCGCCCCGTATGACTCCACTCTGGTGGTGAATATTGCGCCATATTCCTTCTAAGGAATGTGATTGGAAGACATAACTAATTATATAAAGGGCGCTGATTGGTCAGATCTGGGGGTGTGGTCCATTTATCAAAAGGGTGTGGTCCAGCTATCAGCGCCCTAACTTTAACGTAATTTACCACTTTAGTGCGCGATTCCAGGCATAAGCCAATCAGGGGATTAGAAAAGTTAATCCAACGTGATAATTGGATTATAATACTTTGACTAGTTTATGCAACAAGACTATCAATTGCTGGAGGCTTTATGATACTTTGGAGGTATCTTGTTTTCCTGATCAGTTGAAAAAAAAAAAACGACAATGGCGCTACGTCGGGGGCAGTCTTTAAACTACTGGCTTGTTTATACTTAGCTGAATAAGCCTGCGGTACCAAATCCAGTCGTGCTGGTGATCGACTACAACTCCACTCACGTCGATATCAGTACGTCCCCAGTTGTATTTACCTCATCAACTTTTAATCTGTTTATCTTTTTTGACCGGTTATGACATATGAAGAGGACTTTTCGCTTTGTTGCTCTCGGAGTATTCTGCATGTACGCCAAACCCCGAATTCAACACATCTATTCCAGCCCCTGGATGTTGTCTGCTCAAGCCGTTCAAAATTATGGTAAAGACGGCCTTGCAGGCAAAATTGCTCTACAATGAAGATAAAAACGTTTCCAAAAAGAAGGCGACTGACATTACATGTTATGATTATTGCTATGCGCTCATTGGGCACCCTTACAATACAGTAGACGTCTTCAAGGGTGTTAGTATCTACTAGCCATCGCTGGTGAACATGCAATGTGTTTAGAAGTGGTGGTACCAAAGATACAGCGTCACTGACCTCGGTTGTTGCAGTGGTTAAGGCCCTGCCCCCGGGACCGGGAGATTGCGGGTTCGAGTCCCACAGGGACGAAAATCCAAAGTCGAACCAACTTGGTTGGGTTGTAAGTATAATGAGACGCATTCAACCAAAGCTACAGCGGGTCAACCAAGAGAATGAAGGAAATTCAAGAGGGCGTGAGAAACGAAGTTCTTCTACCGTCTCCAGCACTCCAAGTCCAAGATAAAGGTATCGCGTCATGTAGATCGCCTTAAAAGAAAAGAAATTATGTTAAATGTGAACAAGAAAGTAAAAAAATTGATCGTGCACTTATTTGGTCAATGCTATTTTGGCTTAAATTATTACCAGATTTTGTGCCATTACAGGTTTTGATACAGGTATGTTAGACTTTCGACAATTAGACTCTATGCTTTACAGGGATTTGGTGCACACAACTGTAGCGCTCTTTTAAGCCAATCACAATTTCTCTTTTAGATATACATATTTTTTGACTTGATCGAAAATCGTGCACTAGACTGGCAAATTACGTTACGGAATTATATATCCTCGTGTTGGGTTTCATAGTCAATTAGTGATGACTTCAGCCGTACTTAGTGGAAACTAAAATTGTGACCTGTCACTAAAAATGCACTTTGGTAGCTCGATCACTTGCATCCGCTTTTGTCGAAAGGTAGTTTTTAATCAGCTCGAGTCCTACCCAGAGGACGGTGCCTGGATCCCTGCCACTGCCCGGCACTAAAACGCGCCGCACCCTTAAGTCTGCATTTACTCCACCTTCTTTTATCGCTTCATTCAATAAGTTATTTCGAAGCTGCTCGTCTGTCATCGCCCTGCGTGGCACGACGCCTAGCATCGTTCGGAAGCGCGTGAACTTTACATCTTCTAGTGCCTTTGTCATTATGTCCGCAACTTGACTGATTGTCGGCACGTATTCAGTCTTCAGAATTTCTTCTGGCACCAGTGTTCTCACATAATAGCACTTGTTCTCAATGTGCTTGGCGTGATGATGCTTACTAGGCTTCTCCGTAAGATAAATGGCCGCCATGTTGTCACAGTATATCATTGGTGTTTGTGTCTTGACCTTCAACTTCTTGCATAGTTTGTGTACCCACTGCAAGTCTCTTAGACCCTCCTGCATATCATATTATTAGGTTTCCATAGTCTCAGCGCATTGATTCCTTGTTTGCGCGATTCATAGCCAACCACAGCACCATCTATCATGGCCGAATATCCACTAGTGCTCCTTCGAACTTCAATATCGTTCGCACAGTCTGCATCCGTGAAGACAGTCAACTCGGCTGCTTATCGGAACTTGTCGTATAATTCGAACACTTCTTGCAATTGCATCCATAATTGCTCGCAATCGGTCCCATGTCCCATGAGCAATAAATCATTCACATACACGGTGAGCAGAATATCAATCCTCCCCGCTTGGAATCGGGCGTAAAAGCCCCAGTCGTACTCGACTCGGACGAATCTAGACGTTGTATCGATCATTCCAAGCATTAGGAGACTGCTTCAATCCATAGAGAGCCTTGACAAACTTGCATACTTGTTCTTGCTTGTTCACAAGGCCAGTAGACTGCTCCATTAGCATCGCTTTTTGCAATTCTCCTTGTAAAAATGCTGTCTTAGCATTGTATTGCAATACGGCCCAGCAACGTTGTAGTACTAAGTATAGCGCCGCTCGAACAGTGTTGAATCTAATCATTGTCTCGTAGTAGTTAATCTCATAGACTTGCTTAAATCCGTGTACAACGAAGGGTCCATTTAAGCGCTTGATGTAGCCTGCTTGTCCCTCTTCAACGCAATACCCATCGGTTCGTTAAAGCATTATGTTCTGTGCGTTTCACCCTGCGTCGCACCAGAACCCACACATTGTGTCTCTTTAATGACGCCAGCGTTTCTTGCATAGCGGCTAGCCAGTAGTCTGCGTACTGTTCATCAGCAATAGCCTGCTAGTATGTCTGTGGCTTTTTTATCTAGTCTGCAAAAATATGGTCCTTTGGGTGCACCAATACAGCAGAACTTTCAAGTGCGCACTGCGCTTCCTTTCCCGTTTGTTTATTGCGTGATATACTGGCATGTATTTTTTGTGATTCGAGTTAGACTTCCTTTTCCTTGTAGACCCTATACCCGTGTCTGTAGTCATCCCTTCTGACACACGTCTGTCTTCTTTCGTGGAGTCCAACTCCCCCTGGCCTTCGGTCGACACCTCAACCGGTTTTAAAATGTTGGCATCTTGTCTTGTGGCCACCGAATTATCTTCTTTAAACTCGAGATAATTCATGTCTTTCCTCATCTTGACAGTTTGTTAGATGGTATGTTTGTAGCATCGGCACCGTAGATGTTGTTCAGAAGTATCTTGATATACTCCGACTGTATCGTGTAATCTTCTTTGAAGCTGGTTTGTCTTGTCTTGCCATTCCAACAGCAGCAGTCTTTATGTCCATTCACTTATATCCTTTTGTATCTGATGGGTATCCAGCAGGATCCCTGTCCTTGTCCTGGGCCTAAGCTTCTCCTTTCTTCTCCGACGTCCGTTTGAGATATAGAGGAAAACCACGCATCCCCACGTACGTAGATCTGATACGTCTGGATGTTCCCCATAAAGTAGCTCATACGCTGTGTGATCTCCAATTGTCTTGGATAACTGTGACGTTAAATATGTCGACGACATGTAACAGACAATCGCTCCAGAGAGTCCAGCGAGTATAAGGTAACTGCATCGATTCTAGTAGGGTCTTGATTTTCGTCACAATATCACCATTCCATCGTTCCGCAATACCATTGCTTGTAGACTGGAACCGTTTGTGTGTCCTTGTCTTGATACCAAGTGGGCTACAATAATCTTGCAACTTCCGAGTTGATCAATTCTGCTCCTTGGTCAGCGAACAAATTTTGCACCGCTAGACGTTTTTTCGAAATTCCGTATTAAAATTTGCGATTTTTTTTTATATTTACAACTGCTTTTGACTCCTTTGCAATAGAAAAGTCCACTTGTAACGTGAAAATCCATCCCCAATAAGCAGACAATATATATTCCACATACAGCACTCATTTCTAGTATCCACATCCATATGTAGTCGTTGCAGCGGTCTTTCAGCCCTCTTAGTTTTGGATGGGTAATGCATTTGTCTTGTTTTTCGACACTTCGCACGGAACACTAGCATACTCGCTCAACTCCTCATTGATCTTAATACCCTGAGCTAGGTTGTTCCTTTTCATCTTGCGAAGTACTCTTGTGATGTAGTCGCTGTCAGAAATTCCCTCTGAGATGCGAACACACACGGGGGGCCCAGATTACTGACTGTCTGAGGGTAGATACTCCGCCCATCCAGGTCTTGGTTTGAGCCAGCACCCAGCCGGCTGGATCAGTCACTTCTATCACCTTGGCTGTGACGACTTGAATGATCCATGTTTGTAAAGCTCACCTTGTGTTCCCGTCAGGACTGGCGGTTACGCTCTCTTGATGGACTCTAGTGCGAAAAGCTAAAAGTCCGTAAAATAGGGGGACGAGGGCAAGGACGAGGGTTGCTCCTGGGCGGAAATCTTCACCGTGGAGCAGGATTGGCGTTTTACTTGAAATTTGTATACCGCAACGGCTGGACCGAGAACAATCGATCGGCCAGCTTAACCAAAGATAATAAAGGGGTAAACCCAATCTTATGTGTAAATAGGGAATCCAAATAACACTCAATAATCTTCCACAGTAGGCCAAAACTTTACCACACTTTCCAATAGAGATAAATCGTGTTCAAAACACGGGCGACTTGAGTTGAGTATAGGTCACGCGACGACTCCCGGTCAGGGGACTTCCGGTGGGTTCCTTTCAACCTTCCCCGGGCAAACCAATAGCAGCTAGAGGGGACCTTGTCAGCCCTCTGCTGTGAGCCAAAGATGACTTGATTCTTAGAAAGCGAAACGAATACTGATTTTTATCTCTAGATCCATTATAACCTTTTGTGTACCCTAGCCAAAATAACCTGGCTGGATAGTTATGTGCCTTACCTGAAATAGCGCGGCCAGCTCAACCTGGATAGCTGTTGTGTACCGTACACCAAAAAGCCAGACCGACCTGGATAGCCGTCCACCTCGACCTGAACAAGACCCTGCCGCCGACTCTGATTCCCCTTTCGCAGCCAGGCATCCACTTTTGGCGTCTCATTCGTCTTCAACAGGGGTATAGCCTTCCTCGGGGCCCTTCATACGTCCATCTCTTAGCCGATTCGCCCCTTGGCCACCTACAACCACCATTGACGGCCATCCAACCCCACCTGATCCGCCCGGCCAACTTCTAGTTGACCTGGCTCTGAGCTTCCGGATCATCTTTGTGGTAGAGCCGATTTCCAAATCCAGGACGGAAGTCTTGGGTGGAATCCGGATACCCACTGGCCCGGACGACCAACTATCGGAGGGGGTACTCCGTTGATCCTGATCGCCATCAGAATCGGATGAATCACCACTATGGTGACTGATCCGATCCTCCCGGTCATCTGACCGGTCATCATGTGCGATAGAATCCATTCTTAACTTCATCTCACCTTGTGTATCCATTGATCGGGGCAGGTTACACTCACTCAGGTGGACTCGGTGACGAAAGCGATGATCTTGATCAGGTCGGAGGGGATGACCTTCTCGAGACAGGGGTGTCCTCGGGTGGAAATCTTCACCGGAGAATGAGTCGGGTTAGATACTTAACTTCAGTATCTAGGCACTGATCGGGATACTTCGTCCGATCAGACCAGCTAATAAGAACGAGAGACAACGAGAAACCAAGAACAACGCGATCAAACCACGATCTTCCACAGTAATCCACAAACGTTATCTCCACAAAACCTTTCCAATAATAAACGTGTTCTAAACACGTGCGCGTGGGGGGTGAGGCTTAAAAACTTAAACAAAACCCGTCGGGGGCCTTCCGGTAAGCCAAAATGCGTCTAAGCGCGTCTTAACCGGGAAATTTAGTTGAGCTACAGGGGACTAGTTAACCCTGTGCTCCCAATGACCGCGACACGTGGCGGAGCGACTCTTTGCTTAGGGGATAAATCAAAACCTGTTATTATATATGCGATGTCCTATACTTAGTGTACTATACACCAACTCATGTGCCTGATTTATACTTCGATTCTGTTTGCTTCGTCGCACGGTTGCGTAGTACCACCTTACCCATCTTTGTTGTACCTTCAAACTGATCCGTACCACTTCTGGACTGATTATGGTCGGACTCTATGGCGATCTTCAACCATCCTGATCTCGATAAACAACCTGGAACCAGCTCGAGATTTATCTCTCAGACACTGTTCGCCCCGTATCCAACCCGGCTTAACTGCAAACTCCATCTCTTCTCACACCTGGAAGCCGGTCTGGGGCTAATCGGTTCAGATCATGATCAGCACAGCGATCGGCAGAGTGATCATCACTTCGAAACACCTCCGGGTTACCACCACATCCCCTTTGCCAGTTCACTCGACCATGTTCTTGACCTTCATCTTCTGTCGGGATGCCAAGATCGCACTGACTCAGCATTTCTCGTGAAGTTGGACCTGATCGGGCCTTCTTGCATCAATTCTGGGTGGATCCATCGACTCTCACCGCTTGCCTCAACTTGGTAATGCTCGCACGGCTCGCCACTCCACGTACCCAGTTCTGTCCTGTACCTGATCTTCGTATTCTAGGGCAGAGTTAGGTGACTCGGCCGATCGGGCCAGGATTTCCATATCACGCCCAACTTCAACATCTGTACCGTTCATAACTCATCCCGATAACTGGATTCTGCTGTTCCTGATATATTACTTCGCCATTGATGCCGTATCTCCAGTTTGTCTCAGTCGATCTAGCCATGTACGTCCACGTGAACTGCACTTAACACGCAATATCCCGATCGGACCGTGACCTTCGCCATTCCATTAATATCCGGGACCAGGCGTAGTAACGGTACTTGGCTTATCCCTTCACACTACGAAAGCCCGTTGTCAACCGCCTTTCGTAGTATATGAAATCAGCCTGTCCCACCCATCAACTGTCCCATCTTGATGGGTGTTCCCATCGTCACCAATCAACGGTCATGTGTGGTCCACCTTATTCTCAACTTTTTGTCAGATCGCTTCACCACATCTTCGTCTAGCCTGATTCCATGCCTTGTTCTGATCTGGCGCTTGCAAAAAGCTCCCGAACACCTCCGGCAGCTTGTCATCTGCGTCCATCGGTGGACGATCCGGGCAGTTGGCTTGGGCCAACATCTCTACCAATCAGGTAAGTGTATTCACTTCTCATTCATTGGCCCGTTAATTCCGGAACCACTTCACCACAGCCTCCCCTGAGTCTTGTCGCAGCCGCACAACGGTTGAGGCACAATCTCACTACGCATCTTGCACCTTGTACCATCCACCGCTCTCATGACCTTTTCTGCTTCCCACTTATCTCTTTCCATCCGCCTATCCAGCTTCACCACTCCATCACTCATGCTTACTTCGAAAGATCTTGTCCAGCATCTGATTGGCTCAATTCCGACCAGATTAATTCCTGCCCACCATTTGAATGGCCGACCAATATCGCCTAATCTGGCCGGACCTGCTGTCTGACAACCGGATGACCTAGTTTTCTGGGTCAGCCGCACCTTCTTCATGGGTCTGCACGACCTCGAATGATTCCGGGTTGCTCGCTGGCGGTCGAACTCCCTCATCAGTGCCCCACAATTTAGATCCAGCTCATCAAGCCACAATCGTTCTTCGTAGTTTTTCCACTTTTTAAAAAAAATCCTGTGGGTCCGGCCAAACCCTATCTTCCGTCCAGATCGAACATCCAAAATATTTTCCACTTCGTATTCGTCTGGGTCCAGCGATTTGTCCCAACTATCTTCTGGCAACAGGGCTTCGTCAAAATCGAACCTGTCGTTCTCCGATACCAGGCGCGTACTCGGGCGATCTAAGAAATGTCTCACCAATTTCAGCTTGGAGACGTGCACTATTGGAAAAACAAATTAATCAGTGCCTGCCATAACCAGCTTAAAGGCGTGCTCCCCGACCAGTTCTGCTACACGGAAAGGGCCGTGCCACATATGGGCTAACTTCTGTGCAAAATCTTTCTTAGCTCGATCCAGGTATAACCATACCTGGGAGCCTGGCTCTATACCGTGCTCCCTGATAGGCCATTGTTCCGATCGGCGCGGACCTGGATAGCTTGCCGGAGGCGTTCGTTTACTTGTTTACGTGCCATCGAATAATGGCGTTGTACCCCCATCCTCCAACGACAAGCGTCCCGATCACGACTTCGAGTACACCCTATTGGGATGAATGCCTCCAAGGTGGATCTAGGATCCCATTCGTACGTTAGATTAAAAGGGGTGTCTCCCCTTACCCGATCGTACGACGAATTAATCGCAAAAACCAGCCTTTCGGCGTATTCATCCCAGTCGTGCTGGTCGGCCTCCACCATATACATCTTAAGGGCTCTAGTCAGAGTTTGTACCATTCTTTCGGCCTTCCCGTTTGCGTGTGGACGATAGGCCATAGTAGCGCTCTTTTTTTGCCTCCAGATCTTGTTGAAGGCTCGGAACACGTCCGTCATAAATCCCGGTTCCCTATTATGTCTAAAGACCTCGCTTGCCCCGAAACGTCTAAACACGCATTCCTCATAACTCTGAGCCAATTGGTGCGCGGTACGGGTGGAACTGACTTTAGCTATGACCAGTCTTGTAAACAAATCCGTCCAGATCAACGGTTCGGTATATCCATTTCAAGATTTAGGTAGGGATGGGATGTGGTCTATCGCAATTACTTGAAAAGGATAGGTTGAATTGTATGTTTCCAGGTGACCGCCCTTTAATGTTCGGCCTACCTTATCCTCTCTCACAATCCGGACAACTTCCCACATAAGCCTGCAACACTGCGATAGAAACCTCGCCAGTGGAAATGCGCTTTGATCTTATGATAGGCCCGCCCGATGCCCTGATGTCGGCCTTCCAAACTTACGTGACAGTGGTGGAGGATATCCGTTTGCAAGGTAGTCGGTACGACTAAGCGGGTGGACTTGTCCCTTTCGATTTCGAGCTGGTCAGCATCTCGATAGAAGAACAACAACCCATTCTCATCCACTTCATAGTCCTTAAAACACTCTTTGGCCTGTTCCGCACTTAATTTTTCCACTTCCCCTTTCAGATACGCCTTACGATTTACCATCCACTCCTCTTCATCTTGCGCTTTAAAGATCCGTCTACCCGCAACCGTTGTACTATCCCTCCATTCATTACTTCTGTAGGTGGTAAACTGGCGGCCAGTGAACGGCGCTTTACTAACAGGGTGACAGCGTTCACCCGCGTTACTTCCTTAGTGTCAGGTCGGATAAGTTCGGGCAATCGATTGATCTCTGCCAGATCCGATAGCAAGGTTGAATCAGAAGCCGTGACTCCGACTTGGTCGCGCATTGCCAGCGTGGCCAGGTAATCTGCACTCTTTTTCCAGTCTCTTTTAACATGTAGCATTTCATGCTCTGGCCATTTTCTCAGGGCTGACATGACCCGATCTTTCAACAGGGAGCCTTGCAGTCTATCTCCCCAGTGATTTGTCGGATTATTAGATTGAAGTCACCGCAGATAATAATCCGCCCCTGTGTCTGGCCGTCCAGCTAATCCAGGCAGAGAAACAATCCTCGGTAATCCGCCGCGTTCACTGTTATGCCAGGTGTAAAGCCAGAGGCAGCGGCGACAACTTTCCACTCGGGCAGCTTTCACAAGATGGCACTGTAGGCGCCCACTCCCTTCTTGACGCTCGGTGACCCGCCGAAGCTCAGAACCATTAGCTCTCCTGCTGGACCAACTGTCGGTGGCGGGAGTGTGATGGATTGTCGTGGCTGCTTTCGGGGCGCTATCGCTATCAGTACTTCCTCCACTTCTGTCCTTGGAGTGATGCTGGTCGCTAATGTGCCCAATATCTCTTCTTCTCCTTTAGTGCACTTGATCACTTCTAGAGACCACTGGGACAACAGCGCGGCCCAGCTACCCAGCCGACCGTCAATTCCGTTTGCTGTAAGAAGCCATGACAGGATCGACCGTCTGGATAATCCTTTCATAGGGCGAGACACCAACATCGTGTAACAAACATCCAGAATCCGTAGCAGGGCCAAAACTTCTTTATCCACCATCCCATAGTTCACTTCGCTAGTCTTCAGAGTCCAGCTGGTGAATATCACAGGACAATACACTCCATCATGATCCTGCACTAGGGCAGCCGAGATTGCCCACTTGTTAGCGTAGATGATGACCACTGGTACCTTATCCACATCAAAGTGTCTCAGAACCGGTGTGGTCGCCATCTTTGCTTTCAGCATGCCGAAGGCCACCATCGCCCTGGTCATCTAGTCGTCTGACCGGGCCGCATTGGAGTTGGGGAACCGGCTGCCTACTTGAGCGGACGAGTCCACCTTCTCATTGGCCGAAATAGATGACGAGGCCAGCTTCTCATTGGCTGATATAGTTGACGAGACCAGAATTTCTCCTTACCGGTCCTGCCCTCTCAGTTTGTGGTAATCCACCTCCCGTAACTTGTACAACACAGCAGCATAGACCGCGAAGTCCTCAATAAAATGGCCGCAACAGTTCAAGCTGCCCAAAAAGGATTGCATGGTCTTCAATGACCGTGGAAAAGGCAGATTACTCAAAGACTCCAGATCCTTTCGATCGGCTTCTAGTCCAGCAATCGAAACCTGGTGACCCAGATAGGTCACCTTAGTTTTCCCCCAGAAACTTTCACCACACTAATCGAGAGATTCCAATTTTCGCACGTAATCATCAATTGTTCCACTTTTTCACATAACAAATCCCAAGTAGTACAGTGCTGGCCAAAAATATCGACCCACACGTATTTTTTGCATAAATTTAACCAATCACAGCGGATGAAGATCGAATTATGGCCAACGGAAAAGGAGAAAAAATCGGTTCGAATGCCGTTTTTTTCACTGAAAACGGATCAGCACAACCCACAAAACTCAAAGTTGATCCCTTATGTATGTGGCCAAAAGTATAGCCCCACATGCTGTTTTGTATTGATCAGAAGCTGGATTTGCATGTTAGCTCTGCGCAAACGCACTGCTAGTACTTAGGCTTAGCTCCGTCGCCTTTCAAAACAGCCACGCATCGCTTTCGCATGGACGCAAGCAGATTTTGGATAAAATCCTGACTGATTTCGGCCCAGGATTGCAAGATGGTCTTCTTGAGCTCCTCCTCGGTCATGAATTGCCGTCCATGGGCGTACACCGCCCGCGCAAGCACCCCCCCCACATATTTTCAATGGGGTTTAGGTCAGGAGACTTGGCTGGCCAGTCGAGAACGTAGCCGTCACGAGAATGTCATCGATGTAGGACCGCCGCCCCAAAACCAAGGGTTTTTGGTCGGGGTTAGGGTCACCTTGGGCAGGATCTTGGTCCGTCCTATCCGAATTAGATTTCCGTCCACGGTGGGACTCGAACCCGCAATCTTGCGGTCCCGGGGGCAGAGCCTTAACCACTGCACCAACCGAGGTCGGTCCAGCGTATAATAGAGAATATTTAGAGAGCCTGGCCCTATACAGGGTGGTGTAAGCCATGTCAAGTGCGGTGCTGTAAGGGCCGCATTTCCTTATACGTTTGGACCCCGACTCTATCTGACTTTGGATTTTCGTCCACGGTGGGACTCGAACCCGCAATCTCCCGGTCCCGAGAGCAGGACCTTAACCACTGCACCAAATGAGGTCTAATAGATAACGCGTTGTATATGCATTTCAAGATCAAGCAATTGTCGGTCGGTTGTACCTAGATAGAGCGTCTCAAGGCAAATATACTTAGTGAACATTTGGAGGGAGTAGAAGCTACTTATTTCCAAGCTAATGTAACTATATGGTGGTACGTTTCACAAAAGTTATATTAATTTTAGTCCAAGAGTTTCATGCGTTCAAGGTAAATATTTCCCATCAACAGGCTGCAAATCTATTCACTGCGGAGAAGGACCCACGTAAAACGTGGACGCAACATTTCCTCTACTTGGTGGCATTAGCGCGTGAAAACGGATCACACAAAAGATTGATCTTGGAAAATATAGTTAAATATGCAGCGCCTTGCATGATATTGGGCTTGATGACTAGATACAATCCCCAACGTGAAGATCATATGCAGCACGCGCAAAAGTTAATTGCGTGCGCTCAAGAACTTGAAGATAATTCTCAGAAGACAAGAAAGACAAGAAGAAATCTGAAAACTCGGTTGATGAACAAAAAAAGAACGTGGTATAAGTGCGGCAGAGAAGGTCATATACAAAGGCACTAACTACAGGGCAGGAACCAAGAGAGGAAATAACAAGCGCTTTGAACGAAACGAAAGACGTCACACGGATAGAAATAACGACTAACATTTCGTGCTTTCGACGGTCGAAAAGACGAAAGATTCAACAAGTAAACGATGAGAAAGTTTATTATTAGATTCAAATTTATGGATTATGTATAGTGGCGCAAGTCGCCACCTGGTCTAGAATGAAGCTCTATTGGAAGGAGCAAGAGACTGTAATCAAGATGCTAATTTGATGCTACCGGATGGGGGTAGTCTAAGCGTGACAAAGGTAGGAAACGTGACGTTGACCAGCATTAACAGTAAATGAACGAAAATTGTGCTTACAGATGTGTATTACGCAACAGAGTTATCAACAAAATTGATATTTCTGGGTTGTCTGCGCAAAAAAGGTTGCACTCTGAGGAACAAACGGACACAAAATGGAGATGACTTGCAAGCTTGAAGCGTTATTTGAAGTTAATGTGGTTGGCACGGTTTCACTGTTTCTCTGAGTGCGACGAATAAGTTGAAAACATCTTGATGATATGCTGATGAATATATTGACCAACGAACCTGAAGTGTACGCACAAGAAGGCGCGCTTCACGATTTTTTAACGTTAGGTTGGGACACTTAGCATATGATGCGATCAAAAAACAGCTAAAAATCCTGTTTCAAGCATACGTTTGACAGATAAACGTAGGTCGAATTGTTTGACGTGCGCAGATGGGAAAGCGACAACGTCAAGACATTCACAAAAGGACACCGGGCAGAACGCGCCAATCGACCGGGTTGTCGGCGTTATCTGCAGTGATTTGAAATGGCCTATAAAGCCGAGAAACAGGCGAGGAAATAGATACCTCGTGGTATTTGTGGATCACTGTTCAAACTACATGCGTGTCTTCGCTGTTCAAACGAATGCCAGAGCAGCGAAAATGTTCGAACACTTTCTCGCATGGTTCAAGAATGAATTCAGCTGTCGAATTCACGTCTACGGAGGTGGAGAATACAAGAATGTAGATCTGTTTGGCAAAAATCGACAGGCGTACGAAGACAAATTACAGAAGCAGGAAGTATGGAAAAGCGGAGAGGATAAATCAAACTCTTTTGTGGTTCGGTGCATGATTTTTGGTTCTGTGCCATTGTCATACAGGTCTGAGGCGGCAGAATATGCGTCGTACATTTTAAATCGCAGTCCTTCAAGATCGAATTCGAAGAGGGCGTCGCCAATTAAGGTGTGAACTAAAAAGGTCACAAATGTTACAGATATTGTGTTATCTGGCTCACTTTGCATGGTGTGGCGAGTTGCCAGGAAGAGATCGCTGGCGAAACGCGCTGAAAGAACGTTGATTCTAGAAAAAAAACGATGAAAAAACGAAAGCATATAAAGTGTTTATATTACGAGATCGAGTGGTTACTACTACGAGGCACGTCGGACACATCGAAACTTTTAGCAGTAAAGCAAGCAAAAAATATCTGAGCTTCTGGAAAGTAGAGAAGATAGGAACTTGAACGTAGAGCGCGAGAGAAGGCAGCTATAAACACAGTATGGTGTCTAGAAGGTAGAAAGTGACCCCCGATAACACGACACGGAAAGAAGCGACAGAAGCCACGGCAGTGAGGGCGAACGATAAAGAAGACACACAAGATATTTAAATTTGAGAAATACTAGCAGAAGAAACAAGACGAATACGAAAATGAAGAGAAATCTGGGACAAATGGAAACGGAAATTTAATGATTGCATTTGCTGTTGCGGATAATAGTGGAGCGATTGTCGAAAACTTGGAGCCTTTGCCGACCCAAAGAGTTTTAAAGAAGCATACGGGGGTGGAGATTCCGAATATTGGACTACAGCGGAACAAGTTGAGATTAAAGCTCTTGAATAGCATGGAGTATGGAAATTTTTGAAAACAGATAAAGGAATGCACCCACTGCCTACTAAGTGGGTGTATAAGACAAAATTGAAGGCCGATCGAACAGTGGAGCGTTATAAAGCGCGATTGGTAGCACATAGAGACTAGCATATTTACGGTGAAAATATTCTGTTACTTTCTCCACAGGTATGGAGCTAAGCAACATGTAAGTTATATTGATCATGTCCATAATTTGGTGGGTATTCGCGCGGCACAAGGATGTACCCAGCGTCTACCCAAAATTTAATACGGAAGCAGATTACGATATATACTTACAAGTACCTGACGGCATGTGTATCAACGAAGAAGACATGCAAGAAATTGGTGATGTATCGGAAAAGGAAGTTGTTATGAGATTAGTTAAGAACCTCTATGAATTAAAGCAAGCAGGCAGACTCTGATGCGAGTTGCTTCGAAAAACATTAGTGGATATGAACTTTACGCTATGTTTAACGGATACGTGTATTTTCGTCAGAGTAAGCGACTATGACACTACACTTGCGGGATTTTATGTGAACGATCGTTCGGTCACTGAATCGGATGCATCGCTGGTGGAAAATCCCTTGAAGAAATGAAAATTTTGGAGCTGAAAGATCTCCAAAACGTGGAGAAATTTCTTGGCTTGAGGATCGGAGGAGGACCGAAAGAAGGTTAAATGACTGACCAAGAACTAACCATCATGGAAAATGCTTGAAAACCTCAAAGATGCGAATATGGTCAGGACGCCTATTGTTGATGTTTAAGCGGATAATGAATTAAAAGAAGTGCTACGAACAAAGCTAATGGAAGAACGCCAACGATTAAGGATCTTCAATCATTGGTTGGTAGTTTATTGTAGATATCACTTTATTCACGATATGATATTTCGTTCGCCGTTCATCGTGCGACCCGCCAGACGCATGCACCTACTTCAGGTGACTAATAAATTGGCGAAGCGTGTGGCGAGTTATCTCAAGGGAACGAAACAGTTAAAGTTAGTGACGAAGTCAGACAATGAAAGAAGTTACAGCTAAAAGTCGTCAGCTACAGCGACGCGAATTTTTGCGCAGACAGAGAGGACAGAAAATCTGTCAGTGCGAATGTTGTTTTGATAAATGGTGTTATTGCAAGTTGGCATTGTAAGAAACAAGACACTGTGGCGTTATCGACTTCCGAAGCAGGTTTTGTTGCTGCAGTCGAAGGCATAGAAGCTCTGGGTTTGAAAGAGCTGTTCGAAAAAATAGGTGTGAAGTCAAAGGTAACAATGGGCTTGAAAATCGACAATCAAGCGGCAATTAAGCAGTTACAGAGCGAAGCAAGTGCGGCAACCGCTAAGCACATCGATGTGCAACTCAATTTTTTAAAAAAAAATCGTAAAGAAGGAAATTGTGAAGCCGGAGCATGTGGCGAGTGGAGAGATGATTGCGGACCTGCTTACCAAAATATTGCATACGGCAAGGATTGTGGAATTGCGAACAAAAATTGGATTGAAATAAGCGTTTTATTATCGTTATGGACATCGCTAGCTACAATTGAACGCATGGTGGATAAGTTGAGGTGACTGCCTACTGCATAAGAAGTCACGGTAATCCCGGAAGGAGTGTTGTTATTTTGGTGATGTTTGCTTGAGATGAGTTGAAACAAATTTTCAGGTTAGGCATTTTTTAGCTAAGATTTACTTGCTTTGGACATAAGCGACTTCCTGCCGGTCGGTACTGACACACAGGGCCGACAACCACTAGCACGTATATTTCACTCACTGGTTTATTGCATTAACAGGCATTTACCAAGTTTCATAATTGACTTTGTGAAGTACAAGGTTATTTCGGTAATTTCCGATTTCGGTGAAAGTAAATTTAGGTCGATACGTATTTTTACTATTATCCCATTTTGTATTTAGTCGCGAGAAGTTATGGTACGGTCCCAAAATAGATGAAACTAATAACACACTTCGCATGCATGGATGCACAGGCTAGGAAACTAATCACTTCTTTATATATTTTATATTACCTAGGTTCCTGTTTCTGTTTGCCTTGGGTCACGCTGACTGAAGACTACTGAAGATTACGCGTGTTTCTCTGCATAGACACAAGATCATCAGCTTCAACTTCAAGTTATAGCAAGTTTTTTGCATCGCTTTTAACAATATCACGCTTACGCTATTTTGTGGAGTTTTGACATGGAACCCGCCACCTCTAAATAGGTTATGAGCCCAAATGGAGGGAAGAAAATTGATGACAAGAAGCCCAAGGAGGCCTTTTAAGCAGGGTTTGGAGCAGAAGGAGCAGTGCTTCTGGAAATGCTATAAAAATTACGGATCGTTTAGACAATTTGGAGTCGACGAACCAAAATATTGAAGATTATGGGTTTAATAACTATGAGGCTGGGTACTAAGATGCACATGGCACCATTTGACAGTACGCCTGAAAAAAGCCTTTTGCATATGAAGATAACATCAGAAATATAAACGAAGCTAGACCACCGGCGCAGAATTACAATCCAGCGCCTGGTCAAGGATATAATGCGCCTGAAATGAGAGCGCCACCGATGCATAATTTCAACCCAACCCCGCCACAAATGTTCAAGACACCATCTGGCAAGGACTGCAAGTAATCGATCAGAATTTTCGATGGCAAAGAAGTATATCGCGGACTTGGAGCTGGATTTAAGGAATGGTGGACAAGATTCATCCGCCAAGCTGCGTGCGGTTACGTACGGAGCGAAGAGATCAAAGTGGATCCCTTGGGACATTATCTTGCTGGTACTGCAGAAAAGCTTAACAGGCAAATTGATTTTTGGTGGAAAGAACACCCTACATTGGTGCACGTGATGAACAAAATGCTGAATGCTTTTCACACGACAGTCACGCCCGCACAGTCACTAAAATTATTCACGGGTAAAATGTACCCTAAAAGAAGTTGAAACGAGCACTACCTGTATTTAGTGGCGATTTCTGGAGCCGTCGGAGGTAGTGAAGGCTTGGTTCTCGAAAACGTCGTTGAGTACGCGTTGCCCGAATTGAAAATGATACTTATGGCGAAGTATAACCACACGGGGACGGAATTTTTAGGCAAGCCAAAGAACTGTGAAAATTTGCTGCTGCTGTGGCACAAATCCGAAACAAGTTGGAAGCGAATCGGTAAACTATCTGAAAGATAAACCGATGCATAAAAAATGCGGAAATTATGAAAATGTCGGTAACGTGCAAGAAAAATGCCCGAAGCAGAAATAGCAACACCAAAAATGTAGATTTCACGCTTACTATCTCGTCAGGTTGCAAAGAAGTAAGTAAATTCAAGTGGATTTAGACTTCGGTACAAGCATGCATCTCGTGAATAACCCAAGCTTCCTACAAGACGCAAAATTTTTAATATGTGAATGGTGCCTGTTTTCAAGCAGATGGAAAAACACTGAACGTTTCGATAAAGGCCTGGATGCAGATACAAATTAAAGCTGGAGAAATTACCAACAATATCCGGATTGAAGAAGTCTATTACACCGAAAATCTTGCTAGGAATATTATTTCCTATGGTCTCTTGGAAGAAAAGTAGTGCGAAATGGTTTACAGACACGGACGAAGACTGATGATACATCGGGCAACGAACAAACCCATGTTTGACATTGAAAAAATCAACAAGGTACTCTCAGTTGGCGTCAAGATGTAAATACCAATCGATACCGATAAAAATACAGTGTTTTCGATAATGGAAGCAAGTGAAAAGAAATTGAAAAAAAGCCCAGACAGACAAAGAGGGCCCCTCATGCATTTTCACTCAAAACTTGGGCATCTGAACTACGATGCAGTCGAAAAACTTGCGAAGTACCCGAAGCGTGGCATCGAATTGACGGACACAAAAAGATTAAACTGTTTACTTGCGCCCAAGGCAAGCAAACAAAAAACACCAGATCTAAAAGAGACAGTAAAAATAACCCGCCTACGGACAGGGTTGGTGGAATCATTTGTTCAGAACTAAAAGGTCCGATCCAAGGACAAATTTGGAAATCGATACATGATAAACTTTGTCGATATCAAGTCCACTTGCGTAAGGGTTTTCTTGGCGAAAACAAAGTACGTCGCGACTAAAAGGTTTGAACATTTTTGGGTTATTTCGAACAATAGTTTAATTGTAAGATTCACGTTTTAAGGACCGCAAAGGCGCAGAATACAAGAATATCAATGGTTTTTGCAGAAACAGAGATTTCCAGACTTATAGTGAAGCTGGAGATCAGCCGAGCAATGGAAAAGCGGAAAGAATGCACCGAACGATTATGAAATTGGCTCGATGCCCTTTTCATAATCTTCATGATCTTCTCATGTGGATAAAGTTTGGCATTTTGGGGTGACGCGGTTCAGTATACCGCTCACATAATCAACAGAAGCCCTACTAGTGCAAACGCAAAAAGGGCGTCCCGATTAAAGAACTCACCGGAAAAGTTCCGCATCTTGGAGATATAGTGGCTTTTGGCTCGCCATGCACCGTATACCGGAACCCCGGTAAAAATTCGCTTGCTTATATGGCCCAGGAAGGAATTATCGTTGGAAAAAGCGAGGAAATTAAAGGTTTCAAGGTCCTGCTAAAACCGGAGCGCAAGTGGTCGTTATCTAGCACGTAAAATGATCAAACGCTAGACCAAGCGCACAACAAGCAGATCAAGAAAAAATATCTGAAATTAAAGAGTTAGAAGGCGTGACAGCGCAAAAGGTTGCTGAAGCACAAGAGAAAAACAAGTTGAAACAAAACAAGAAGAAGAAGACCTGGGAACGCGAAAGACTTCAAACGAGAGCCTTCGCAAGAAAAGAAAATCAAGTAGCAAATAATACAGACCGTGAAATAATCGAAGAACAAGCTCCTGACGATCAAGAACAGTGAACATTATCTTCGAGGTAGACCCAAGAAATTTTACGCAAGCGATGAAGAGTATGGACGACGATAAGTGGAAGATGGCGATTCAAGAAGAAATACAATAATAACGTGTGGAAAATTGTGACATGCCCGAGGACTGCAAACCACTGCGCACGAAATGGGTTTTTAAAACCAAACTGGATAAAAATGGAAATATCGCGAGATATAAGGCAGGAATCTTCGCGTGCGGCAACGAGCAAAGGTTCGGCATAGATTACACTCTCACTTTCGCCGCAGGAATAGAGATGAATACCGTAAAAATTATACTCGCTCTTGCATATAAATGGAAAGTCCCAGCCGAATACCTATGTTAAGGCAAGTGAAAGTGAACACGAGATTTTTCTGTTTTACCGAAGGGTATGGATCTGAAGGAAGATGTGTTTTGAAAGCACAAAACGACAAGTTACAAGTTTTGAAACTGGAGAAAACTTTGTACGGCCTAAACAAGCAGAACGCCTATGGAACAAGTTACTGCACGGAAAACTAATGACCCTGGGATTTCAGCAGTGTATCACCGACATGTGTCTGTATTTTACGAATACCCAAGATGGAATCACGATAGTCGGAGTCTACGTAGACGACCTACTGGTCACTGAGACCATCGTGAATCTGGTAGAAAATTGTTTTCTCGACATGAGAATACTGGAGTTAAAAGATCTTGAAAAAATCTCAAAATTTCTAGGGATGCGTGTGATTTATGACGACATCAAAGGGTACTAACTCGATCAAGAGATTTCGATCGCCAACCTATTAAGGGATTTCGTTTTAATGGAGGCTAACCCACTAAAGGTGCCTATATCTTTGGAATACGAAGATTTGAACTTACAAGACAACGAAGTACTTCCGAAGACTGCAAAAATATCCGTCAAGACCTTTCAATCGTTGGTCGGTAGCCTTCTGCGGATAACACGTTGCACTAGACCGGACATATCTTTTGCAGTCCATAAGGGAACCCGATGAACGCATGCGCCAAGGATGATCGAATGGAATCTGGCAAGCGTATTGCAAAATATCTGAAAGGAACGAAAAATTTAAAACTACACATGGCAAGTTTGAGCAATAACAATAATGAAATCAAGATAAAAGGTTTCAGTGACTCTGATATTGCGGGTGCCAAGGACGACACGAAGTCGACCACACGTGGAGTAATAACTTTGGACGGCGTCATTGTAAACTGGACAGGCAAAAAACAAGGTGGTGTCTCTCTGTCGACGATGGAAGCTGCATTCTTTGCCGCATCGAAGATTCAAGTCGAGATGCTAGGCTATCGAGAACTTCTGCAAGAAAAAGCACTGAAAATTGAAAGGCCCATGGTATACGAATGGATAACCAAGCGGCAATTAAGGTGATTGAAAGCAAGTAAGGTAGTTCAAAATCAAGCATGTGGATATAAAATTAACATTTATTTCGTCTAAAACTAAGGAAAAACGACATACTAGCAAGCTACATTCCAACTCATGATATGCTAGCAGATTTGTTGACGAAGACGCTACCATATCCAAGACTGCAAGAATTGCGGCTAGCTTTTGGACTGAAATAATGACAACCCAAATTTGTTTTCAAAAAGGAGTGTTGGAATATTACTGTGAAATTTGACTTTGTGAAGTACAAAGTTACTTTGGTAATTTCCGATTTTGGGGCTCAACTTCAGTTATAGCAAGTTTCCGCATCGATTTTATCAATATCACGCTTACGCTATTTTGTGGAGTTTTGACATGGAAACCGCTACCTCTGAACACTACGGAACACTGATGGGTTCTTAGTGGTTGTATACGAAGTTACGTGGATTGTAACTTTCCAACACATGTTAAGATTGCGGACTTAAGAGTATCGGCTCCATTACGAGATACGCGCTCTCGCCATGGTTCCTTGATCCGTACGCCTTATTGGATGAGTCCCGAGCTCATACAAGATAGCGACTATGACTTCAAAGTGGATATTTGGTCTTTAGGAATATTGACGAATAAGCTAGCAGATCAGAAACACCCGCTCTTTGACGAACATCCCATGCGAGTTTGCATTCGGATTTTACGCAACCCACCACCCCAAGTAGCTCAGCCCGAGTAATGGTAAGCTGCATTCTTGCGATTCTGTCCACAAAATATCATGCGAAGGCCCAAGTGCACTCGAATGAATGCAGCAGGTATTTATTCATCGGGAAGCGCACGTCAAACGCGCCTTTGCTAATGTGGAAAGACTTCAATCACTAGGTCACATCCAGACTAATTATCGCTAGCCGTATTTAGTATGGAGCGGTGAATAGTCTGGATAAGACTACACCTTTTCCAGTCCTAGCTCGACAAAGAACAAATTAAGAACGGCAAGAACAAAAGCAAATTCGGCAAGAACAAATTAAATTCGGCTAACCTGCCAGGTTGCTTACTGTGGCCTAACATTCCTCTAAATAGTTTATATTTATGCGTAATTGCTCTGTTTGTAAAAGGTTCCTAGATTTAATTATTTTTTAAGCTTTGTGTTTATGGAGGAAATGACGAAATTGGATTTGCTCTTGCCGAATTTGCTTTTGTTCTTGCCGTTCCTAATTTGTTCTTGCCGAAATAAGACTGGAATAGGTGTATTCGCAGTCTCGATATTTAGTCTTGACCAGACCAATTACGGCCATTGAAGTGCATCCGCAAGTGACGACCAAGACGATTCGTCGAGCTGCAGGACTAGCAAATGTGCGTGTATCCTCAAGTCAGATCACTTTTTGTAGGATTTTTTGAAAAAAAAAGCTGGGCCGCTCAACTAAGTACTGTAACAGTGCAAGCCCAAATTGACGCACCTCGTAGAACGGCAAGTACTGCATTCCTCCACGGCTTCTGACAAAAAAAAGCACGACCAAGAAATGTATCACTGTTGCGCAATTCTGTATAGTCCCTGGATGCGTAACATATCACTCCAAACTTCTCGCCTTCCTCGTGAAAATCCAACAACTTTATGTGGAAAGTCTGATGTTTTGCAACTAAAACAAAGATTAGTACGAGCACTAAAATCCTAGACGACATTGGTATTGTAGGAAAATCGGCTTTTTGTTCTAAGCGGCAGACACCAGCAATGTAGTGCCCGGTGCCTGCAATCCGGCTAGAAACTGCGTGCAACCTTGTTTTTCCACTTGAAGTCCGACTTAGTCCAATCGACTAAAGAGGCGCTCTACTCCGCACCACCACTTGTATGACTGCTTGTAGTGTTGTAGGGTAAAAAGGATAATAAAATGTATTATTAAGTTATTAAGTTCTGAACCGTACTTTATAACCTAAAATTTGTATGTAGTGGTCCACGCTGTTTTGCTAACTTGGAATTTCATTTTCACCGAAAACTGTCTTCGAATTCCAACACTCCTTCCAAAACTCCGGGACCTCCATGCAACCACATGCAATTTTCCAAACACCACATGTACGTAAATTCATTCCATATCATCCAGCTTAGTGATGCCAGCTAGTTTCAACCACAACCGATAAGAATCAATAGAGAAAATCTTAAACCAACCCAATCTGGTCACGTAGCTCTCCAATCCTTGCAGCGCTCAACGTTTTTGTCAAAAGATCGGCCACCATGTCGGCACTTGATACGTGCTCTGGCCTCATCTTGCCCTTCCTCATGTAATCTTTCACGAACTTCAATTTCACGTCAACGTGCTTTGTGCTTGCAGCACTCGCTTCGTTCAACAATTGTTTGATGGCAGCCTGATTGTCTATCTTCAAGACAATCGGCGCCCGTGAATTTATACCAATTTCACCAAGCAACTCTCTTATCCCTAGAGATTGCTTTCCACCGACAGCGGCAGCCACGAATTCTGCCTCGGCTGTCGAAAGCGCGACTGCACCTTGTTTCTTGCAACTCCATCCTGCCACAATGCCATTTACGAAAATCAAACTTGCGCTGATGCTCTTGCGATCGACCTTATCGACCGCAAAATCAGCGTCACTGTAGCTAACTATGCGCACAGACATAGCTTCGCCATCATCATGTTTCAGTCTTAACTTCAGAGTCTTTGTACCCTTGAGGTACCTCGCGACTCGCTTCGCCATTTTGAAGTCGAAAAATGTCGGCGCATGTGTCCGTCTCGTCACCTTGTGCACTGCAAATGCAATGTCCGGACGCGAACACCGTGAGATCCACAATAGACTGCCAACCAACGATTGAAATTCCCTGATTGTGGTTTTTTTCCGTCTTTAATTGTCGTTAAACGTGAGTCCAAATTTTCGGAGATTTCTTCCTCCATAACCGGGGTCCTCACGATGTTCGCATCCTTGCCAACATCTCGTCAATCGTAATTTCTTGGTCAACCCAATATCCAGCCTCCGGATCTCCTCCGATCCGCATGCCCAAAAATTTCTCGACCTTTCCAAGGTCTTTCAGTTCAACAGCCATTTCCGCAAAGAAATTTTCGACTAATTTTTCATCAGTGGCGGTCACTAGTAGGTCGTCGACATAGACTCCCACTAGGACCGAACCACTGTCATCACTTCGGACAAAAATACAAGTGTCAGTGAGACACTTCATAAACTTTAACTCCACAAGAGTGTCTCTTAGTAGCTCGTACCAGAGACGCCCTGCCTGCTCTAATTCATAGAGATTTTTCTCCAATTTCAATACCACATCGTCTTCCGTCTTCGTGCCTAGTTCTTCAAGCTTTTCTGCCGGTATCTCCATTCCCTTAGGCACCTTTAGATGTATTTCATAGTCTTCTTTGGTAGATGCCTTCGGGTAAGCGCTAGGCACATCACCGTGCCGACCAGGCACCTTCCAGATGATCGCCACAACCAAAATCATCTTTACGTTATTCAGATCCATCACCGTTGAAAAGGTAAAGAAGTAATCTTCGCCGAAAATTAAGCGATCGCCCCGGGCTATGCGCCGAGCCTTTCGGCGCTCAACAGTCCCATCAGCCTTCATCTTGGTCTTGTATACTCACTTCGTGGGCAAGGGTTTCTTGCCGTCCCTCTTCCGGACAATTTTCCAAGTCCCCAATTCCTGCAGAGATCGTAGTTCTGCGTCTTCTGCTTCTTTCCATTCGCGAGATAACTTGCTCTTATGGGCCTCGAAAAAGCTCGTAGGGTCGGGTTCGGACGCCACTGCACGGCTTTCACCCGCACCCGACTCTACAACCGCAAACGCACACAGGAGATTTTATCCCTGGTCACTTGAAACTTCCGGGATCACTCCGCCCGGTTCTCGTTCTGCCGGGGCACCTTCGGTCTTATCTCCTTCCGAAGTGCCTACCCGGTTCTGAGGCTTCTTTTCGCCTTCCCCTTTTGTCTTAACTTCTCGAGCGCCGCTGCCTTCGGTGTCGCTTTCACCTTGCGGCCTGACTTGCGTGTTTCAGCCTGTTTCCGCTCCTTGGCGCGCCCGGTGGACCCATCTTGCTTGCCTCCCACGGCTTTCGCACGTGCTTCACGTTCAGGTGCCCCTTCTTCGGGGTCACTCAGCAGCTTTGCGATTTGCTTGTTCGCGGTGTCACTCAGCGTTTCAATCTGCGTGACGTGTCTTGTGGTCGTTACGACACGATCTTTCAGCAACAAAACTTTATATCATTTCGTTTCGTCGCTCTTTCCCAAAATCAGAGCTCTCTCGGCGTGCTTTGCAAGCGATTTCGACCGTGGATCCCTGTATACCATGCACGGGGATCGAAAAACCACAATGTCTCCAATATTCGTCGGTTTTTTCGTAAGCATTTGGATCGGGGGTGCCCTTCCAGGGTTTGCCCTGGTCGGACTGCGGTTGAGTATATACGTGGCATACTCCGCCGCCTCCGTCCAGAAAATTAAGGGCACACCCGACCCAAAAATCATGCACCGGACCATGTTAAAAATGGTCCGGTTCATTCGTTCGGCCTTGCCGTTTGACGCTGGTGTGCCGGCCTCAGTGATCTGGCGCCGCACACCCGTCTGCTTGCGAAATAAAACGACGGTTCGGTACTCTCCTCCACCGTCTGTGCGCAGAACGTGGATACGGCAGTCGAATACTCTTTCAAACCAGCATAAGAAATGTTCAAACATCTTTGCGGCACGATCTTTCGTCCGTGCCGCAAAAACGCGCACGTAATTGCTGTAGTGATCCACAAACACTACGAGAAATCTGTTTCCACGCCAATCGCGAGGGGTTATCGGGCCTTTCAGATCGCTGGATATCACCCCACCCACGCGATCAATTGGTGCGTGCTTTCCAGAATCTTGCTTGGGCTGCTTCGACTTGTACCCCTTGCCCTTTACGCAGGTCAGACAATTAGGACGTGAATGGTCCGTAATTTGGATGCCTGACCTCGGATCTCGGGCCAACTTTTCGACTGCGTCGTAGGAAATATGTCCGAGCCGCGCATGGAAGTGATGTAGGGTTCCTTCTTGCACTTCATCCCCTACATCACTTTGGGCTACGTTCATAACCATGTTCGAAAATGTTTTGGCGCAATCAAGCGGTATGTCCGCGCGCAAATAAGCCACAAACACAGAACCGTAAACTTCAACATCGAACAAGACTTGGTTTCGAAAAGATAATTCCATTTTCTTTCCATTATCTCTTAAGATACATCCTTTCTTACGTAGACAGCCCAGAGATATGAGGTTCTTAGCCAATTTTGGCGCAAAGAAAACCTCCGTAAGCGTAATCTTGGTATTTCTTCCAGAGACATCGCTTGCACGCAACGTAACTTGGCCAACCTTGGTCACCTGCAGTGTCCCTCCATCCGGAAGCGTTAGCGCGTCATTCTGCCCGCATTCTCGCGCGTCTTCCAGGAGCCCTTCGTCGGATATTAAATGATGACTCGCCCCACCATCCACCATCCACAAATTTTCTTCGAAAACTTTCTTTTCGGCACCTTCTGCCACGCTCTCGCTTGTAGATAAGACGAAACGTTTTTCTGAATCTTTGGGGCCTTGCCGCCCGCGTTTTTCGCTCCTGTGGTGTCCTTTCTTGGGCTCTTGCTGCGGACAATTTCGCTTAATGTGTCCTTCAAGGCCACAGCCGTAGCACACACGTTTATCGCCCTGGTCGTTGACGGAATTTACTGCAGGCTGTCCGAAACTCTGACGCTTGAACTTGTGGGAGTCGTCATCCAGTTCTTGCGCCCAGGATATCAATCCCTGCGCGTGTTGCAAATAGTCTTCCTTTGCGGATTATACCGCACCATCAACGCAATTTTTAGCCTTGATGCCGCGAATTTCACAATGTTCTCATCAATTAAACGTTCACTGGAATCGCCCTCGCGAGCTAATGCAACCAGGTATAGGAAATGATCGGTCCAGGACCTTCTGGGGTCCTTTTCCGCGGCGAAAAGTTGCGATGCCTGGTAGTGCGAGATGTTCACCTTGAACGCGCTCAGCATTTGT
>MIQA02000297.1:0-23224 GCA_001887855.2 Sclerospora graminicola | reverse complement strand
TCCTAACCGAAGGGCCAACCAAGGTAAAGAAGACACACCGACCTTTCATAAAAAATGTGATATGGGTGAGCAAAAACAGTGTCATCCATGTCTGTGCGTTTTGGGTAAAAGTTCCTGTATAATTTTATAACCGAGAATCTGTTGACTCAGCCGACCTCTTCGAAGTCAGTTGAGCCAACCGAGATGGTGACGACTATCTGACCAATCAGATGCCTCCATTTTTCAACCGAGCTGTTCCAGAACAGAGGTGAACTTTGCCCTTATAATCACCCCCAAAACCATAGACTCACCCCCAAATTACAGTAGAACCCATATTAGCTACGAAAAAACGAGCAAAATACACAGCCAGATGATTTAGAGGAAGGATATAAAAGAACCTGTTGCTCGGTTGTGAAACTTGGGTTGTGAAACTTCTTGTCGTTTTGCTTGGAAGATGTTTTTCGGATCCCCCCCTACAGGTTATTCGCCCCCGTAAGACAGGTACGATGTACCTCAATGAATAGAGCCACACATTGTGACAAGCTCGTACCTAGGTTAAGTCTCACGGTGCGATGACATTTATTAATACTATTACCGTACCTAAATACATGTAAGAGATACTATGAAGAAGCTCCCCCCCCGTCCGTACAGCCAATATCAAAGGTATGTGTACCCTAAAATGCATGTCATAGGCGACTGCCACTCATAGGCGGGGCCTACTATTAAGAGCTAAAACTTTACACATCAGCTTTTATGCAAATCGTAACAGCTATATTACCCTAACTTATTTTAGGAATAATCCTAGTGATCCGAAATTAGGTTCGAGTCATCCTGATCCACACCATTGCGCGTCCTCTCATATCGAGACACGCGGAGGTAACCTAAGCTGGCCTATGGTCAGACAGTCCTTCTACGTGTCGATAAACTTGGTACACACTTCGAACCCCATGTCACGCATACAAAAGGTTAGTGTTTTACACATAAGTTTGGTATTTTGCACATAAAGCCCACTGTGACTTTTTACGAGTGCTTGTCATAAGCGACAACAGCAGTTTTGACAGGGTTTGGTAGTACCGTGGAAACATAGGTGTCGCCTTTGACATGCATTTTACGGTATGTGTATCTCCTATTCTGTTCTCTCGTTTTTATAATGTTGTGATCACAATGAAAGTGAAGAAAGTTTTCCTCGTGCTTGTCGCGACGGCGCTGTTAGCGACATTTACCTTCTCTGACCCTCACGAGGTGGATAACGTCGAGTATGTTTTTCTATTATTCTAAAATTGGGTTGCTTTACTGACGTAGACTTATTACCCTAGCGCTTTTTACCAGACTCGTTGAGGAATTCAGTGATGGTATTGTACACGAGCGCGTTTTTTCAGTCCTCCGGAACCATGAGCAGCACCTAACGTTTGAAAATGAACACCAACTGGCCGCAGATGTGCCTTTTACGCCATGTGGAGTCGTGGACATTGTGGCGAATTCGTCATCCCAAAGTCTATGATCTCGTTCTCAGCGTTGGCAATGCTTAACTAAGACGAAGTGGAGAAGCTAGAGACGCTGTTAACTCTGGCTGTACGCGATGAGGCAGACCCGACTGACTCGAGCTCTCCATTCGTAATGAAGTCCGTGGCCATGTGCATGCTAGCAGCCTCGCGCCTGCGCGACGATTTTGCTTGGAAATGATGCGTATTTTTCTTAGTGGTGCGACTATATAAGCAGACCGTAAAATGTACTCCTCAGTCTCCTTTATGTGAACGATTTATAGATCGCTGAATTTCGTCTCCACCTCGTCAATTGTCGCCACTGTTAAGTATTTGCCTAGCATGGATGTTTGCCATGGTGACTGTAGGTCGTCTTGCGGCGAAGTCATGGAGTGTGCATACAAAACGACAAGAAGTTTCACAACCCAAGTTTCACAAGCAGCAGGTTCTTTAATATCCTTCCTCTAAATCATCTGGCTGTGTATTTTGCTGGGTTCTACTGTAATTTGGGGGTGAGTCTATGGTTTTGGGGGTGATTATAAACGCCCCCATATAATAGACCATCAGATCAAAGAGTAGACCAGACTGCCACATTGATACAGATATACCTCACATTATTCACACCCATCATACATTATATCCTTCAAAAATTAGTACGTCACAAATAAACTAATTATAACAAGGTGTTTGGACATTGTAGCGCGAAACACAGTTCCGGAACGATTGGGCTCCAGCTAAGCATTTCGCACTTGACCCAAAGGCCCACAACGGTCACGAAGAGTGCCATGTGCACAACCATAAAATCAGGTTCTATCCGTATAGGAAATTTGCTTTCTATAAATACTTGCACTTGGTCACCGACATTTTGCAGTCTTACATCGTACAAATACGCAAGGCAATATTATTGGCCAAAATAAGTACGTATTGTTTTTTATATCCTCGCAAATTTCACCTGGTACCACGGTGTGAATAATGTGAGGTATATCTGTATATACCTGGTTATACTCAGGCTGCTAAAAATGAGTCATTGTGTTACGAAAAGGTACGAAATGCCTCATATAAGCTTCACCGGAGCGCCTCATTTAACTAGGTGGCTTCAAAATATGATAAGTTTAAACTTGCAATAGTATAGAAGCGTGTCCACATCGCGACACTCTAAGTGATCCAAGAGGTATCTCTACGCAGGCTGTAGATCTTCTTCTCGTATCCGACGTCTGCTCTAACGTGTCAGACAACAATTAAGGTCTAGCAAACCCGTACCAAGCAAATGGTACACTTTAACATCGCAGACTGTGCCTACATATTAATTAGTACGAAGTACTTTGACAATGTGATCAATCCGTTTGCGACGCACGTTAGCGACTATCTAAACACTGAAATCATGGAGAAAGCACACTACACCCCACACAAGCGGTTGTGAACCAAACAGTTCACGGTGGCTGCCGTCAAGCTTCGAAAAATTTCTCATCGGGAAATCAAATAATGGGTTTTAAAGCTAGTAAAAAATGATCTTTGCTTCTACCATATTTCTATTGTTTTATATTTGTTCATACCGCTAAAGATCAATCATTATCTTGTCTCCAAAACTGTTGTGTTTGGATCCATTCCCGCAAACTTTTTGAATCCCATGGTACAGTGTGCCATTTGCATGGTATGGACCACGTGATGTTTAGTCACTCCCCCCTCGTAGGACAATTGTAAACAATGCAGTGCAATACTTCGACCTAATTAAGATTGCTGCTTCGTCAAATTAGTATAAGTACACCGACAGCTTGGCGTGGACTCGATTTCATATTGGTTTGACATTCTCTGTGAGGTCTCGTGGCTCATCTTCTGGTAATGTATGAGATTCAGTATGGGCAAATGGCTGCCTCATTTTAGAGTTGCAGGAAGCCCTCAAACAGCCAGTTTGAGGTATGAGGTGAAATATCCTCATTTTTAGCACCCTGGTTATATTGTGTAATTAAATATATTGGCAATGAGCTCCGAATTGGAAAAATAACCTGTCAGAAATAGAGCAATAAAACGGACCACTAGCATCCACCACAAGTCAGAATAGCCAAACCGGGTCGTTTTTGCCACTTTTCATCGGTAAAACAGGAAGGTGTCTGACTAGGTAGTCATTTTTTGATATAAAAAAGGACACTTCGACTATCGCGCTCCAGACCCAGCAAAGTAAAAGGGGTTTTGGAATATGGAAACAATGCTCAAGTCTTCCTTCGCCAGTCTTAATCAACTGACGAGCTAAGACAGGAAAACTGAACGCAACAGAGGCCTGAGCATCAAAGCCAAAGCGACTGTACTGGAAATGTCGACGCTTTCGATGCAAGAACCAAGAAAATGATTGAACACGGATTTACCATGTGCCGATTGCACCTCCAAGCAGCGCTCGCAAAGAGAGCAATAATGCAAGTGGGGCAGACTCTAGGTGCTTCAAAGTGACTCATCCACGAGTTAGAGCACCTCGTGGCTGTACATGATGCGTTAGAGAAAAAGATTCAGCTGCTGAAAGCGGATTGTGTGCAGTATACTGAGTATACGCTGACCTCCCAGGTTTTGACTTACCCTGTACTCATGTAGCTTCGCAAGCACGAAAGATCATCGATGACGCCTTAGTAGTGTAAAAGGCAGGAGCTTTTGCCGTAGTTTTTGAGTGGCCGTTGCCAAGGCCTTCGCAAAGCGGTTACAAATCCCGACAATTGAAATTGGCGCTGGCCCCAAGACAGATGGTCAAGTGCTGATTTTCCGTGATCTATTGGGTATGTTGCAGCATCCACACCTCGAGCAGTTTGTAACGAGGTTCTTTTAGCGATACGCTGACGTTGGTGTAAAGATTCGCATTGGCATTGAAAACAATCGCGAGAGATGTGGAGAGCGGATGTTGCCCGAGGGAAGCGTACTCCCCGTATAAGGTAATTGGTTGTCAACAGATCGACAATTAGATGATTAGCTTAATTCGTTCGTGTGGGGAATGTCAGAGAAAGAAACCCAGCAACTGCATGATTTGATAGTCAGCGAATACCGCAAGGAGAAAACAGCGAAAAATTGATTTGATTCATTCAGAGGTCATGGAAGTATACTGAAGAAAGTAAAGAAGCCGTAAGTAATTTATTCACTAGCTAAAAAATAAAAAAATCGACCTTGAAAAGGTGCTTATGTTTGTCGCCTTCATGAGCCTTTTCATTGTGAGTATGAACATTGAGCACAGAGCGAATAGCTGCCATTTCTACAAATGTATTAGACATTAGAATGCAGTATTCGCACTCGGCGTGTACATTTAGTGCTGATGCTTAACAAGAAAACTCAGGCCGTGTTCGAAACACCCATGCACTAACGTAAATCATGATTATCTCTAACTAGATCATTTTAAAATCGGCAAACTTACAACACGTGTGTTCGTTCAAAAATTAAGATGGTTTAATTGTGGTCACTGTTAAATAGTATCCTGTCGCTAGGATGGGGTATTAAAAACCCGCTGACAAAGTAGCATGGAAGATGACGAAGACGATGAAAACGCTCTCCAGAATCTTAAACTACTCCAGTCTGTCGAAAATTCATCAAGAAGAATGGAAGAATTTCTTGAAACGCTTTGACGTGTGTACAGCCAGCAGCACCATCCCTAAACGATTCGTCTGTGGGCATTATCTCATGGTCTTATCTTACCACAACCTTTTCCAGCCACGTTTGGTAATACCGTGCAATATTAGGGTGGTCAAGCAACGTTTAGATCTTCACCTCGCACAGAAACTTCTGCAAAGTCTTGGATGTCTGATTTCAAGTTAAGACCAACTCGTTTGATTGCATACTGGCGCCCATCCAATCCAATCGGTTTGGGGCGAGCATTGGCCAGACTCACCTTGTCAATTGCTGACAGTTCTTCAAAATTTTCCACAAAACGACGCTGACACACAAACGGATATAGAACTCTACTTCAAGGCAACATCGTTGGAGCCATCATTGGTTGCGTCCGACACAAGCTCAGTTGGTGCTCTCGCAAATGCTAAAAATTATTCGCGAGTAATCAATCTCCTTGCTCCCATCTCGGAATCGGACTTCTCAGTGAACCAACGCCGGCTCGGCAGTAATGAGAAGCATGATGAATGATACTGATGATGGATTCGACTGGAAACGCGGATCATCTACTGAGTTCAAAAATGACGATGGGTGGAAAGAAGAGGATGTTGTTGTGCAAAATAGGCGTCGCATGATTAATTCGTATGTCTTCATATCGTCCACCCGCTGTCCATAGCAGCAACGGTGATTCTTCGTTAAATACGGTGGAAAAGTGTGATCACTAGCTGATCATCCAGATGCAGTATTGTGCTGGTCGCAATTTGGCAGATAATCTCATTGGTCTGACTCGTCCGATTGGGTTGTCTCGGATGCTGAAGGTCTTTGTGCAGATTGCAAGCGCATTTGCGCACGTGTATTCGCGTGGACTGATTCATCGCGATTTTAAGCCAGCAAATATCTTCGTTGAAATTAAACTCGGAGATTTTGGGTTATCACGTTACGCTGCAAATGTAAGTAACCTAAATACCTCGGCAAGTTTTGATGATCACCAAGGTCTTTTTGCCAATAACTTACGGGAATCTCCCTTCTGTGGTCAAACGTGTCAGAGAGCAACAGGGTTACTGCCGGTATTGGCACGTATCTCTACGCAAGCCCTGAACAAGTAGCAGACAAGAAAGACAATGGCAAAAGGGACATTTACTCACTGGGAATGATTCTATTTGAGCTGTGTCACGAACGATTTGCGACGACAATGAAGCAAGTACATCACCCTTTGCGAAGCACTTGACGTTAAATTCTCTATCGACCTACAAGCGGTGAAAAGATGACCAGAGTTGTTAGACATGTTTCGCAAGTTATTAAGTCACAACCCAACCACTCGACCAACAGCATATGAAGTTGTTCAATGGGGGCACATGATGTACGAAACTAGTCTTGCCCAAAAAGCTATGGAGATTGTGCGCTCACCTCGTACCTGGATATGGTGGCTAGAGGTGCGGGTAGTTCTTACCCCTTCATGCCAGGTATTGATCATCTCATGGCTGGCGTTGTTGAGACGGTCGTCATCACCACCTTTTTATTGAAGGTAGAGGCTGCAATGGAACCAGCTCCAGGAGGTGTTTCTCCGCTGACGAGCTCCAGTGACACCGGATGTTGTCTTCGCACTTTCGCGCCCTGTTTTTTTCTATTTGTCTTTTTTCGCCCCACCAGAATAGTACTACACCATTTACAGGTCTAAATGAAAAGGTTTTCAACCGAAGTGGATAAAGTAATTAAAATATACGTAAAATACGAAAGGTTCGCAACCAAAATGGAGATATCCTCATCCAATGTGAAATGTACAGTAGTATTATTTTTGTATTTTGGATGGAGTCAACTTTGAGGGGGAAAATGCACCCGTTTCATTACGGCGAACGGCTGTTGCAAGACTTGTGGAAGCGGACTGTGTGGTCACGTACGTGTAGTACGGAAAGGACCGGCAGCGATGTGAGCGTAAGAACAGGATTGGCCTTTGCTCGACCACCTGCTGGCAAGCACATACTTTGTCTGGCTGGAGCTTTATGATCCAGGGAAAGTGTGACGTCAACTTTGACAAAACGAAGTTGAAGGAAATAGGTGACGCTGTGGCAGGACGAACGTTTATGATTTGTGAAGTACAAACTTCAGCATTTGAGTCAGCCTTCAAGAATTCCAGAATGCAGCCAAGCGTACCATCAGCAGTGTCAAACACCCATAGTACTGACTGTTAACATTCAAGTTGGGGATGAATCGTGGTTTTGTGAGGTCTGTCTTGCCATCTTTGAGTGTCTAAAGTCGCAATTCGGTGTTTGGGACGACGTATGAAGACACGACGGACCTTTTTCCCGAACTTGTCGAGGCCGAACAAACAGCAGTGGAGGAGGGGGGTGCTGCTCTTGTTACTGAGAACGACGACGAAGAGGAAGACGAAGATTTTGTTTGTGACGATGAAGAGGCTGAAGATGAAGACGAAAGTGACGAAGAAACAACTCTGAAAAACGTGGGGCATGATGAAGAAGAAGAAATTGCCGAAGAAGTGCCCGAAAGTGCCCAAGACTTGCTATTTCTAAGAGAAGACGATGTCATCGATCTGAATCAGTTCGTAAAATATCAAGTGCCTTTCTCTTGTGTTTTAAAAGCTCATCCTCATTCTTCTGTTGTCCTCCTCGCTAGTCGATCGACGCGATCAAAAAGTAAAAGAACGAAGATAGTGAAGATGACGAGACCTTTGAAGTTGAAGAGAGTAGCGAGGATGAACTCGATGACGAAGGGGAGAAAAACAACAACAATGAAGAGGAGGATGAGAGTCGTCAGGAGGTTATACAAGAGTGTGGTGAAAGCGTAGTTGATGAATCCTCGCCGAGTTCAGTAACTGCTCCACCTGACAAAGTATCCGAGCACTCGGTCAAGAAGCGCAGCCGTCGTGAACGACCGGCTGTTAATTACCTTTTGATGCACGAAGGCTTGCTCTCTTAGACATGTGTGGTTTTTCTTTCATAGATGCAGCAATCAGATACATGTACACTGCTCAAACCGTACGAGTCGTTTTTGCTTAATACATGGGAAACATCGCGTCGTTGTGAGCGTATTCAGTGTATCCTCCATTGATATTGACAACAAAGGACTATCAACAAATAATGTACAGTCGTACATGTATAGAGATTTTTTATTGACAATGTACTCGTATTATCCTACTTTCCATACTTCATGTCCTCATAACGCGCTTTCTCTTGCTCTTCGACATCTACAGTACATGTTGGAAATACATGTATAAGAAAACATGAGATGAGCGCGGAATTCCAACAGCTACAGTACAGTAGAAACTTTTCCTATAATTTAATTATTATTTCACTTTGGATGATGATATCTCCATTTTGGTTGCGAACCTTTCGTATTTTATGTATATTTTCCACTTCGGTTGAAAACCTTCTCATTTAGACCTGTAAATGGTGTAGTAACACATAAAGCACCAAAACCACTAATCTACGATAAAACGATTTATGTGCCTTAAATCATTTTAACATGGAGGTGTGTTTGATGGCATGAATCATTTTATTTCCCGAGATAAAGTGGTTTATGTCGAGTTCGAATACGGCCTCAAACTTTATTGCTTTGGGTTTTATTTTACAAACAATCTCTAAACACTAATTGTGGCAAATTCCGCTTTGCTTGTTGCTGAAGGTTATCCAGAAGGCAAAGACTCGCGGTTTTGCTCTCAAGCATAAGGAAGTTGAAGATTGACTAAAACAAAGCACCTTACAATGGATCGAAGGTAGGAAAAGAATCAGGACTTAGTGATAGAGTTGGAGCGAACGGAAGTCCCAGTCAGCAATTGTTAAAACACTCAAAAGGTCAAATCGAGCATGCGAATGAGCGCAACGTCCAGCTAGAAAGTCAAGTCTCGGTACCTAAGTGGAAGGGGCGGGTACCACAGCGGCGGAGCTGCATCGGCCTCAACTTGGGCAACCTGTTCTTGGATAATACTAAGCGAAGACCAGACGCCTCAACGAAAAGCGTCAAATTAAAATTTACGGCAAGCACGAGGAAATTGCATTAAACCTATCAGTGGATTTAGTATGACGCACCCAACGAGTATGAACATTAGCCAAAAAATACCTCTTGAACTGGTAATTAGCCTTGGCCGAGATGTCGAAGTACTGCAAGTTTTTGTTGCCGTGGAACATGATCTTTTTATCTTGGTCCTTAACTCGACTAGTTTGCACACAGTATGATAGAGATATTATCGCACACGCGGAATAGATCTCAGTGCCAGTTTGAGACGTTCTTATAGGTGATACGATATGTCAAGTGGAACTTGATAATGGAACATGAGCCTTAAATGTAGATGCCATCGCTCAGACCACCAAATTTCTCCTGTCCAGCTGTGTCCCAGCATTTGAAGCATATAGAGCCGCTGAATTTCGTATACGAATTCACCTCCACCCCTAGCGTAGCCTCGTACTTGTTACAAACGCGCCCGTCAAGTGGCGTTTTACGAATGTGGTTTTGCCAACACCACCGTTACCAACGAGGACAAGCTTAAATTCCTGTACATTCTGTCCCCAAAATGACAAATGAATACTGTTAATAATGCTGCATAAATAATTCATGCTGTTGCCTGTTTTTCGGAAAAGTATTTGAGCTCGTCCGACTGCACTTCTTCATTGCTTATCTCTACAAAATACTTATCATGGGTGTGACTTTACGCTGTGATCGCAGCGGCGCGATGGAAAAGCGAGATTCGTCGTGCGTAGTGGACGGTGGATAGCTATCCTGCGACGAGGGTGATCTCTTCGACTGGTCCGAAATGAGGCAGCAACGTTTTGGCGGAGGGCGAAAGACCTCAATAAGTCCGTTTTTTCTCGACCTAACCCTAATAATAATAATAATAAGGTAGTCTATTTAGTCTTAACTATTAGCTACTATGAATTTTTGCACTCTAATTTTTAGCCTCGGCTCAGAGTGACCATTCGTTGGGTCAGGTAGGGATCTTCGCTGTCGTAACTCCGCTTGGCGCGGTTGTGCTGGATGAATGTTGTAAAAGCACTGTAGACATAGGAGAAACCGTAAACCTTCCTCTCGGTATCTTGGATTTTTGCTCTCGTACTCTGCGACAGCAAATAACTGACTCTTACAATGCGACCATATTGTGTCCACATGATCCCATTGCGTATAGGAACGGCCTTCAAATATCGTCCTATTCCGTAATTGCCACATCCACCCGTAGGCTATGCTGCATATTCCCCACCAGACTCGTTGAAATAGGCCTTGGTATGTCGTAATTTCCATACCGCACATTTTCATCATCGCCTTATCTAAAAAGGTAGTGTCGGTTGGTGCCTTACGGTGTACAATTTCTTCTTGATATAGTGCCACATCATCTCCCGTTGATTTCGAACCTGTCCACTGTTCGATTAAACGCCTCCAAAATAACTTTGCTCTTGTACACCCCCACATGATGTTCTCGCGTCCGTGTGGTGGCTGTTACACTCTGGGTCCAGTATGCACGATTCTTTACGTGTAGGTTTAACATAAAAGGTGTTTAGTTGCATCGTAGTTAGCCGATATATCACCCACACTTGATAATCTGATAAGATGTGGTTATTCTTCCAGATCTGCTTCGGATATTGATCCTGGAGCGTTTTCCACCAGCTGTCCCTACTTTGCTTACGGTCCCATTTGTCCATAACCGGTATCAGGTCGTTGGCTAGCGCTTGGTAATACATCCGCTTGCTTTGCTTGCGTAAGTACGCTGGAATTCTCCAGATTGATCGCATATCTCCATCTAGCAAGCATGGAAAGTCATGTAAATCTGGATGCGGCTGACACACCACATATTTTTTGCTGTCCTTTATCCACTTTGCCACTGCCGGGTCTGTTGATGATCGCACTATCCAGTAAATTCCGTTCTCTTGCTGTTGCAGGTTTGTGGTGTACATTGTCCCTTTGTGTATACCTTCCACTCTACCCGTTTCGCGTTTTCTCCAGTGAATCGTAGCCAAAAGTGTAGGACAATGAAACAAAGTTATTGGCGGTGCCTGTCCGATGTATTGACCTACCTCCACTCGGGGGGAAGCTAATATTATGGCGCACATCCATCTCTTAATCTTGGCACTTGTATGCGAAGTTGTGCTTGTTAATGGTACCTGCCACGAGTACACACTGTTAGAAATTCGTTTAAGATGTAAAGTAGCAATGGGTACTTCCGGCATCTTAAAGAATTTCCGACGGGACAGCGTTCGCAAGCGTTCATCCTGTATCCATGCATTGTCTGCCCACGGGAAGGCGCCCCAGAAATCCTGCAAGTGGGGTGTTAAGATTCCGTGATGAGGGATTTTCGAAACATCCACGTCGATTAGAAGAATTTGACCAGGTTCCATACCACGTGACGGACTGACTCCTATTGGTACTGCATGTCTCATAAGCTGGGGTAAATGATGCCTCGTATAGTCATCCAGCCTTCTAACTTGCTCTGGAGTAGGCCCAATTGAGTGACCTAATTCTACTGACAGAGTTTGTTGTTTAGCATTTGTTGCGTAATAACCCTTCAGGTTCTCACGTTTTCTGACCTTGGGTGATATCTTTCCTAGTGGATCTTGTAGAAGCAGTCCTTTCCAATTAAGCCAAGCATCTTTATAGATATCTGGTCGGGCGAGTAACCATCTGAGCGCATCCTTCATTCTTTGAACTCGTATTGCTATTGGCAAAGCGATCAGCCCCATACCTCCTGCCTGTTTAGGCGTGTATAGAAGGGTTGGAGAAATCTTGTGCCTTACCCGTCCGTCGTCGTTCGCCAGTTTAGTCCAAATAAAACTCTTTTGAATTTGGATTAGTTTCTTCATAACTTCTGGGTGCGGGTCAAACACTTTTGCTGTAAATAATATTGCAGGCACAACAATAGAGTTAAACAAAGTTACTCTGTCCACCATCGATATACCGCATTTAGCTGCTGTCGCCATTCTCCTTTTGATACTCCTTATTCGTAAAGCCCAGTTCTTCTCTCCCATATTTGCATGTCCGACTTCGTAACCTAAATATCTGACTGTCTCACCCGGTGCCACTATGGGAATACCATGCCAATCCCGTAATTCCACTGTAGGATCCATAAATAAGAAATTACTTTTTGCTGTCTGGATTTTCAATCCTGACAACTTACCAAAGTGGTGAACTAAGTCTAATGCCGGCTGAATTTGCCCCGCCTGTCGTAAAAAGATTGTCGAATCGTCAACAAACGCTGAGAATGTATGTGATTCTCCTCCTTCTTGCGCCGTCGGCTGGATGCCTTGGATTTCAGTCGATTGTAGAATTGCTAACGCCAGGGGTTCAACCGCTATAATGAACAGCAGTGGTGCCAGTGGACATCCTTGGCGAATCCCCGATGTGACCTCCATCGGGGCAGATTTGTCCTTGTTCACGAGAAATTCTGCCGTAGTTCCACTATGTGAATTAACCATTAATTGAACAAATTCCTTGGAAAATCCAAAAATCGTGAGGGTCGTGAACAAATAATCTCGATCCAATGCGTCATATGCCTTTGCGAAATCCAGGAATAAAATGCCTGCTCCGTCCGCAGGTGAGTCAGAGTGTATTCCAGCTGTATTCGCTATGGTTGCCATCATTATAGTAACTGCTTTGTCCATTTTGCGACCGAGCACAAAGCCTTGTTGTGTCCCGCCGATCACGGATCCCAAAAAGGTTTGTAGTCTGGTTGCTAAAACTTTTGCGAAAATTTTGTAACTGGTCTGGAGTAATGAAATAGGACGGTAATCCAAGGCATCTGACGAATCACCTTTTTTCCGCAGCGGAATGACAGTAGCCTTGAGAAAGGACGATGGTGGTGTCTCTCCTTGTAGTAATCTGTTATATAATCCTGTTAGAGGCTCCACCATAATGTCCTGGAAATCCTTATAAAAGTCGTTATTTATTCCGTCAGGACCTGCTGCTTTGCGCCTTTCTAAACTTTTAATCGCCCGTCGCACCTCCTCGTCATCCATTGGTGCCATTAGGATTGAATTATTGTGTGCAGATACCTTTCGACCCGGGGGAATTTTTACGAATTGTTCCAATTGGTGTAATCGTAAATGTTGTGCAATCTCTGAGTGACGTTTCCCCATAATCAAGCTCCACGTCCGTGCAAATCGATCAGGTATTCCAAGCTGAGAATCAAACTTTATTCCGTGACCAGAATTGATTTGTGTAACTGTTTGGTCCCGTTCCCAGATCGCCGTTCTCCGAAAAAGCCAACGGATCTCCTGGATTGACCTATGTAGGCCCTGACCCCGGTTTAATAAGTTGGCTTTAATGTTGTATGTTTGAATCGCAAGCATTCGCTGTTTTCGTGTGGATGCATTTTCCGTTATATGTCGCTTTAATGTGCGCGCTCGCCATTTCCGTCTGTGGGTAGCTTTGCGTGCGGTTTGGTATAATAAATCTTGGCAGTGCGTTATCCAAGTGTCCCATGTTAATCGCTGTTGTTTAAATTTTTCAAGTAAACCATTTATACCGGTTTCTAGAGTATGTGCTATATCTGGTACCTTGTACCCATTAAATGGGTACCTCGGCATGCGATGTCTTTTAGGGGTTTTGCGTGATAGGCAGGCTGGATCCCTTAGGGTAACTGATATTTGCTCGTGATCAGAGTAATGGGGAGTGTTTCCAACCGTAAAGTCACTGAACCATGAGGTGAGGGAACATGATATGTATATTCTATCTATTCGACTTGCCTGACCTCCCCTCCAATAGGTAAAATGGTCTATCGCATTTAGAGGTTCATCATTCAGGACTGAGACGCCAAATGTTCCGACATCATGTAAATTATATCGCGAGACAAGTGTCGATAAAGTCGGACTCTCCGATTTATCGTTTCTTTCCCCCCCTAATCTATCCAATACAGGAGATTCAACGCAATTGAAGTCTCCTGCAAGGATAATTTGTAATGCCACTCCACTTAAAAGGTTCGATAAATCCATGAAAAAAAATTCTCTTAGCGCCGAATCTCCAGAGTGAGCGTATATGTTGAGAATTAAGATCTTTTTCCATTGAATCGCAATAAATCGAGACGTCCATTTCTCCTTATGCCATGGAGTAACTTCAGCCGCTATGACAGGATTAACTAGGATTGCCACTCCTTCTTTTTTCTGACGTCCGATACTCCAATATGCACATGGTTCACTCATAAGGGAATGTCCCCATAAATATTTCCATTTATTTGTCAATTCCTGTGCATTCTCCATGTCGGAAATGTGAGTTTCCTGTAAAAGAATAAACTGGGGTGTCCTGGACTGAGCATTTTTCCTCCAGGCCTGTAACCAGTTGGTAACGTCCTCTTTTTTGAAACCTCTTACATTTTGCGAGATTAGTTGGAACCCTGCTTGAACAGAGGATGCCTTTGGGTCCCCATTTCCGGTACGTATTCCATTTCTTTTAATGTGTGAAGTGTCGAATATAAATCTAGTTTCGTGAGGTCAAAATATGCGTGTGTGAGGTCTGCCGTCGTTGATATGGAACCCGTAGTCTCATCTACCGATGCCATTATATCTGTAAACGCTTGGTGTGTTGTTGACGTAGGTTTTGCCTTTCTTTTAGGTAGGAATGGCCGTGCGGAGCCCTTAGTAACAGAGGGGGTCCATGTCGGATCTGGCCTCATTCATAGTGGTTATGGAATTGTTGATAGGTATGGCTACATGTGTATCCGTAATAAATTCATCAAGGAGCCCCCAGGCCCCTGCGTGCCCACTTAAGACGTTTTGTACCTTCCGGGAGTAACTCGAATTGGTTTTACTTACTTGTAGGTGTCTGGAAAGCAACGTAATAATGGAGTCCACGGGGTGATAATTTGCCCCTAATATTGCTGCCAGTTGTTCAGCATACATATGTGCACATAGTGCATGAATTGCTAATTTTGCCGCTAAAGCCGGAGCACATAGGCGTGTTAGCTGATTTCCTCCGTATTTTACCTGTTTGAGAGCTATCCACTCTTGTGTGCTGTTCATTATTAGTATCCTGTGGGATGGGTGATGAAGCGATTCCAATCTGTCTTCCCAATCTTTAAACCAAGAAGATTCCAGCCCCGTGATTAACCCTTGTTGTCCTTGGTGAATCATATCATACCAGCATTGGATTCTCCAGGGTTGCGTTAATCGTATAAGTAATGCTGGGTCTATCCTTTCAAGAAGATTATAGGCTCCAGCACTTTGCTTGAAAAGATGAAGTAAATTGTTTCCTTCACAAATGATCGCTTTCTTCCATGTCTGAGTTGACGCTTCAACTATTGGGAAGGGTATCCCCGTTTGTCTCTCCCATTCTGATTTATGTGCATCCCAGATTTGATCCCAGTTCGCCGTCTTTTTCTGGTCCTGACTCGTCTCATCTAATGTTTCTTCAACATCGTCGACTAATTCACGTTGGACGTTGTGTGGAGACTGGTCCGGTGAATCTAGTGTTGTTTCCTCTTGGTGATTTGAAATAGACTCGGTATTTGATGTATTCCTTCTGGTACATCTTCTCTTATTACTCGGCTCTGGTTCCTCCACTGGGCTTTGAGATGGTTGATACTCAGAGTTTTGTGAATCATCCGATGTTATCATAAGTACCTCTGGAGATTCAAGCTGAGCGTTCCATATTTTGTGTATCCATTGATGTAGGATAGGACGAGAAATTTGATATTGTTGCATCAGTCGATCTTGGACTGCTGGATTTGATATGTCTAATTGCATTATCCGTTTCTGTTCCGGTACTGATAGTCGTCCCACTGTTTCTGTCAAAAAATGCAAAATTTCTCGCAGGCGAGGGTCGTGAGTCAATATTATTTCTTCTATTTCGATTTTGAGGTCATGATGAATTGTTGGACCTTGAAGCCGGTTGATAATATTTTCGACGTCCCCTTCCCACGCGTCCGGATCCCATGGATCGTGCTGGCTATAGGTGGTAATTTGGCTAACATCAGATGCCTCAGTGTCTGAATTCTCCCTCATCACTATATCCGTCCCCAGTTTGTTCTCACATTCCTGGGTATCAGACCCTAACCTCGCTGACTGAGTGATATCCTGTTGGTCTATCCTCTCATCATCGAAATCTTCATTATCCCCTTCACTTCCACTTGTGGACATGTCCACATCAGAGGTTTCTTTGTATGTTGTCTGTGTTGTGCCACCTCGAGCTCCGTATAAGAACGCCGTATAGTGGGCGCCACTAAAATGTAGTATAATTGGCCATTTTGATTCATCCTTCGGTGCCTCAGCCTTGGCCTTTAGAATTCGGTGCACACAATCTTCCATTGTAAGGGGATATTCTCCGCTGATCAAATATTTCCTATTGTTTTTACTTTTGGTCTCCGGGGAAAACATATTACCCCTGGTGTGACGCCTGTATACCCTGAGTTGAGCACATAAATCTCCTTTTGTAATAATACGCTGATGCTCGCTAGCGTATCATTACTACCCCATGCCTGGGGGTCCACAATGTCATCTAATTTTGATCCACTGAACGCGAAATCTGAGAAATAACGTTCAAATTCCTTGTAAGATTCTTTAGGGGAAATCTTATCATATCCTCGTCCTAGGGCCAGAAGCGTCTGTTTCCTTATGCCATGTGGAAATTTTATTTCGAAGTCGATTAATGCTCGTGCGTAACATCCGTCCTTCAGTGCCTGAGCTGCCTCTTCTATTAGAGCCGTTGATGCATCGTTAAACTGTGTCGTCTGTAATGCTTGTGCTAGTGCATAAATTTGGCAGTTCCCGGTGGATGGGGTGTTTACTGCTTTAATTCCTAGCCATTTTTCAATTTGATCGAGGGTTGCTGTATTTAGAGATGTCCCTTCGTTAATTGGGTCTTCATCGGTGTGAGTGACCCCGCCTTCCAACTCCAATGTTTGTTGAATCAGTCCCGATAATTTATCCTTGTTCTTTGATTCTCGGATTAACAAGTCTGTTTGATGTTTTTGCTTTGGTCCTGCTCTCTTTGACTGAAGAGACTGACCTGTTTGTTTCCTTTCTGACATAGTTTGACTTCCGGTTGCTTCGTTGTTCTTCTTCTGTTGTGGTTCATTTACCCCTTTCGGTTGTGGAACCGCCTGTTGCTGTCTAACCACACTCGATATTGTCTGACCCTCCTTTGTAGCTCTCTGTTGTTGCCGAACAACGTTCGATATTGTTCGACCCATCGTAACTGATCCAGGGTGAGTAGCCGCTCGTCTGCCCCGATTACTTCGTGTTACCACTACCCATTCGTGTGAAGATTGTTTTGTGGTTGTCCCGTTGATTATTTTCTTCGTTGGTGGCTCTTTGTTTCTCGCCCCGGATGCCTCTTCTTCTGGATTGCCACTTTCTTGCTTTGCGTCCTCCTTCCCTTGAGTTGTAGGTGATCCGTCAGCCGTCGAATTTATTGAGGCTGTTTCAGCTTGGTTTTCTGGTGTAGATGTTTCCATACCTTTTGATGAGTCTTCAAGTTGCTTCTTTAGCCGTTCGGCCACTGTGGCCTTTAATTCTTCTAAACTCGTAAATGTCGGGGCCGGTAGCTTGGCTTTGTTTAAGTCAGCTTCAGTTATGGTGATACAATTGTTGTTTAAAAGTTCCTCTAAAGAAGTGTTGCATTTTCGCATTGGGTGACCTATCATCCCGCACCTTAGACATTGTCTCTTGCCTCGCATGGTAGGGTGCTCGATCACAAACAATAACCCGCACCAAGAGATTCTTGAAACTCCCTTTAGCAGGGGCGGACAGAATTCTGAATTGAACGTCAATTCCCACTGTGTGGACGTTTCCGAAAATGGACCGCCGCTATCCAAATCTTCAAGTTGAAAATCAGTCGCTAGGATTTGATGTAACATCCCGTAAAGACGAGACAGATCCATTGTTCTCGTCACATTTTTTAGAACACACGTGTAATGCCCTTGACGCCCATACACTGCGCCTTTTGTTTCCAGTTGATGTTTCCATGGGTCTTTTTTCCCAGAGGGTCGTGAATGATGTAAATTTTTTAGGGTGTGATCGTAGCGGTGAAACGGAACCTTCATCCCCTCGAACTTTTTTTCTGTTTCTCGTGTATAAAAATGAAAAAATAAAGAATGGTTGCCTGAGTTATAACTGATTGTTTTTACCTGTGCGACCATTTTCCATAAAGCAGGAGAGCCGGATTTACGCGCTGTTGCTGCTGTTGTAATGCTCTCTTGAATACTTCTTGTGTTGAGAAAAGCCTCTTTAATGGGACTTTCCCCTTTCAGGTCGAGGATTAGGCATCCTTCTACCTGAGCTCGGATAGTTTGAACGAGTCTGACTTGTTCCCCATATGTCATAATATACTTTATAAATTGGGGTAGTTGTCGTGCAATAATGGAACCTTCCACAAGCCCTTTGACTATTTTCCATTCGTCCTCTGATCCCTCCCTACATATGGTTGGACCGCTTTTGCCGTACTGTTCTTCGCATATTGTCCGCAGGTGAGTGATTTCCTCTGGAGAATAGTCCTTAGTACGAAATAGGAAAGGTTTTTGTACCGCTTGCTGTTTATCAGATGATTGCGTCCCTGTTACCTTCGATGCCCAACCAGATAGTACAGGGGTTACTGAGTTTGCCCCTTTGATTTTTTCCTGCCCTAATGCTTTCCACAGGATTGTTTCAAAAGGCTGGGTTGATTTCTGCGCTCCCAATGCCGCGCTAATCACTTTATCCTTCCAGATTGTCCAGCTTTGATCTTGTGTGACGACTATATTTTCGAACAGATCTATCAGCCTTTCAACCTCTCCGTTCTTCAATTTTGGTAGTCGTTTGGCCGTTGGCGATAGACGTGATATCGGCCCTTTTGCCTTTATGAATATTGCTTCGAATAATTCTTGCGTAATATCAAGCCAAGCTTGCACTCTGGGTTGCGTTTGTACTGTTTGTGCTAAGCTTATTTTCAGTGCTGCGGCCATATCATCTGCCGTATGCACTTGGTGTGTTACACCTGTTGGTGACGTCGGTAGTGCTGTTGTAGATTCATCCCCCTCGTTACCTATAATAGGGTTAGTAGAGGGATGATCGATTGATAAGGAGTTTTCCGCGTTGTCGCTTAGAGTTGGTCGATGTGCGTCACTTATTGCTTCCTGAGTCTCTCTCCCTTTCGTCGTTGAGGTGTCCAAGACTTTTGGCCCTTGAATGCTTAGTGACCGCTCATTTGTAGGGGGGGGGGATCTCAACCGGTTTATCGGTGTCCGCTACCGGTATATCGGTTTCACCGTTTGGTTCTTGGTCAGGTTGTTCCTCCCCCTCTGACTCTTGTGTTGCCTCTACATATTCGTCCTCCACTCTGTGTGGACAATCTGTGCTACTGTCGAGATTGTTTCCCCGACCTATTAGCCTCCTTGCCGCCGGGTCAGATCCCGGTCCAGGTCCGGGATCATCTTCCATTATCGGTGGCCAACCCAACTGTGGTTGATGTTGCGTATTTGGAACTGTGATCTAGTTATAATTGGATTGGCTGTATCCAATTGCAAAACAGAAAAACACCAAAAATCCAATTATATTATATATTCCTCTATAGTTACTGTATTTTCCATTGGTATATGCAAAGTGATAGAAAATCACCTTTGTCCCATAATAAATGTTTTCTTACAGTAATTTTCATTTGAACCAGTGTTAACGGCTTTTGATTAAACAGAAGTGAATAAACACAATTCTTGATGATAACGTTACTACAGTTTAAAACTTTATCGAGCGATGGATTACTTACTCATTGCCATAGCTGCTACTGCTTGGATGGCTATTTATTTGTATGGTCTGCTAAAACCTGTTGGCCCATGTTCGTAGCACGTGAGGAATTGCCAATTAAAGCCTTTTCTTTTCCTTTTTCACCGTCATTTCCGCATCAAAACCCAAAGAGATCTTTTCACCGCAACTTGCCCTTCCCAAAAAAAGTTTTACACTCCCGCAAAACAACACGTCCATCTCAGCCAGACACGTCAGCATTTGAATCTCGAAAAGAACTGCAGTCCTCAGCTCACTCCTTTCCAAGTGATTGCCACAAATCTGCCTTGTATCTACCTCTCTGTCTATTGCCGTCGCGAAGATCGGTACTGTTTTTCAGGACTGTACCGACTTCCCACGTCCCAAGACCCGTCCTCACGACGATAATCTCTTCGCGACGGCGAGTGTTGATACTCTGATTCGCGGGAATAGGACTGGCGGTGGTAGTTTCGCCCGTCCTCTTTCACGTACTTTTGGGCAGGAGGCAGACCAACCGAATACTCTGTCATGTAATCGTTTTTCGACCTTTCCTTGGCCTGGTTCTTCTTGGAATACTCCTCTGTCCCATACTCCTTGTTCTTTTGGTACGTCTCCTTTCCATACTCTTTTGGATAGCCCTTTGAATTTGAAACCTTTGGTGCATACGAACGAGGGCGCGAAAATGAACTCGAGCGTCGACGAGAGCGCTTGGCGGGCGGTGACGCAGAACCTGAGCGTGAACTTGTTGAGCGTGAACTACTACGCGATCGAGAGTGTCGTCTGCTTCGCTTGTATTCGATTGGTCTTCTTCGATCCGTGTACCTGTGACTAGTATAGCGATGCGAGCGACTTGAAGGCGACCGGGAACGAGACCGCGAAGGGGAACGCGAATACGACCGGGAGCGAGACCGCGAGCACGAGGACGAGCGAGAGTACGAGCGACGTCGATACCGACGTGTATCCCGCCGGGAGGACCGGGACCGAGATCGGGAGCGAGAAAGTGAGCGGGTGGTTGGATAATGACGTTCTTTGTTTCCATAGCCATGCTCCTGCCTCGATCGATACTTTTGACTTGTCTGTGCTTCATACTCGCGATCATTTGCCCTCTTTGTCACGGGTGAATCATGGGGTACTACTGTTCGTTGGGATCGATGGTACCTAGCATGGCTATACTCTTCTCGAACTTCGATTATCGTGTCATAGCGACGATCAGAAGCTTGGGATTGGTTCTGAGACCACTGATACGAGCGATACCCACGTTCTTCTCTTGTATCCCGTTTCAAAGCATCATGAGACGCATCGTCTGGAGGAGGTTTCGAAACACGCGGAGCATATCCACGATCTTCTCTCGTTTCTACCGTATGCTGATATCGTCCTGATCCATTCTTCTCTTGCAAAGACTTTTGAGACCATCGATACCGTTGTCCATTATCATCTCTTGTCTCCTCCGAAGCGGCGCCATACGGGCGTCGCTCTAGCTCAGAATTGTAGCGATGTTCAGTATTAGGAGCGGGAGGTGGGTAGTGAAACGATGTACCATTTGCCAAAGTGCCTGCAGGCGGTGGATGGACTTCACCATTCGTATACTGCCCTTGTTTAGGAGATCGGGGAGGCGGTGGCCGATGTCCAAACGATCCAGAACGCTGGGCTGAAGAAATCATTCCTGAAGAAGGCGGTGGTGGAGCAATTGCTTTCTCCTGAAGCGGAAGCCGGTCCCACCGCGATGCTGATGGCTGCGTTGGCTTTGAAGTAGCTAGTGGCCGTCCATTCCCCAACGAACTCGGAGGTTGAGCATCAAAAACAGAGGCTTTAGCGCCTTTTTGAAGCATCTCTTCTCCGGTATCCATTCGATGTGCTGCGTCATTTGAGCCTTGAATCGAAACACTTCGTTCCTCGTTCTTGATCTCAATGGACCGGCGCACTTGAAAATCTTTTTCCCGGCGCTTTCGCAACGCATCGGAGCGCATTTTCTGCTCAGATTGACGACGTTTTACAAAACTTTGAATCGGTGGAGGCGCGAGAAAGCTCGCACGTGCACGGACCTTCTTTTCAATACGATAGACTGCATTCTGCACGCGCATTCGTTCATCCAACTCCAGCCCGTCGCAGTCAAAGAATGTCTTGTACCGCTTTGCAATGGTCAAGAGAAGTTCCGACGCGCCATCGCTCTCACCTAGCTCGTCTGCTTTCTTCACCCAAGTCAACGCTCGCTCCCGCTCAGAGTCTATCGCATTCCAATCAATCGCTGATACAGACGCCACGGCGTGACTCTCTCGTTGATCTGCGCGTGTTTCTTCGTCCCCGCTGTCACTGGTTTCCGAGACAAAGGAACGAGCCCCCACAGCTTGAAGGTGTTTTCGAATCTTTGCGTACTCGGGCACGTCTTCATACTTGAGTGATTGTAAATACGTCATCAGTTCCAACAAATGGACGGCACCGGGGAGCCCCTCGACCAACAAACTCGGGTTCTTTTCCGTGTAATGTTCTTTCAAGCCCAGTACCGTTTGACGATTTTTCATCTGCGCATCCGCTGCCCAAGGTAATTCGCCGCGCATAAAATCCATAACGAGATAAAACCACGACCAGAGATCGTCTTTGGGACCCAATTCTTGCCGACGGTGCGAACTTAACGACGCATACATGGACGTACCGCGAAACTCGGCCACGTCACGCGCTGGCACGACTTGATGGTCTTCTCCAATGTGCTGTCTCGACAGTCCAAAGTCAATGATATAATATCGCTGCTGTTTCTGTGGATGTCGATCTGGAAGCGCACTGAGCGCAAAGTTAGACGCCTTTATGTCCCGATGCACATATCCATGTCGATGAAACGCTTCAATACAATCCAGCATTTCTAATCCCACCGAGACAGACTTGGCTAACGGGACTCCATGGATGGAATCGGGCGACATGCGCAGCATTGACATACTATCACCCAGTAATTCCATCACTAATACTGTCGTATCGCCATGTTTTCCGTGATAATAGTATCGACAGACGTAGGGACAGTCTTGAAGGCTTTTTAAGATCAAACTTTCCCACTCTAACACTGGTTTTAGAGAACTCGGGGCTTCCACTTTAACGGCAACTTTATCGCGATTTTCAATCGAATAGGCGGAATAGATTTGACTAAAAGTCCCCTAGTAAATTTTAGAAAATAAAAAAGGATAGAGAAAAATCACTATCAGAAGCGAAAACTAGCATCTTTTCATCAGGATAAGCACAGTTGTTGCCTACCTCTCCAATTTTTTCGCCAATTTTCCACTTTTCTGCAATGACTTCACCGGCCTGTTACCACAAGCACGAGTTGGATACGTTAGTACGACAACCGTTGGCGCCCATATGATGACAAAAAAAACACTTTTTTTTACCAGTAATATATTCTTATTGAGAGGTTCCAATGGCGACGATGCAGCTCGCATCATTATCGTCTCTGCTTCGTTTCAAGTGCTTCCAACCGATTACGAGACTGACGACAGATTTCCAGACAATCACAAGCAAGAGACGCAAATGAAAACTTGCTGCTGTTCCCGT
>MIQA02000295.1:0-54103 GCA_001887855.2 Sclerospora graminicola | reverse complement strand
GGTATCTTTGGTGCTTCCCCATCTATCTCCATTTCGTTAGCTGACAGGAACTCCGGTCTCTTTCTTTGTATATTGATGGCTAACCCAGGGAAGTTACTTCGGTTGGTAGTTTTTGTCAATCAGAGAGTGATCCTATCACTCACCCACCAACGTTGATTAATCCTGGAAACACTTCACCACAAAACAGACCATGCCATATGTGGACCAGCTTGCGATCATAACCTTTATTGACTCGATCCGAATACAGCCATACCTACACCCGGCTAAATTCCATGCAGGCTGACTGCGTCGCTGTTCCAGTCAGCCCGTTCTTAGATTGCCCACCGAAGACGCTCGCTGAACCGCTCGTGGACAAACTGGTAGCGATGATGAATACTCATCTTCCAAAAAGTGCATCACGATCACGGATTCTAGTGCATCCGACCGGGATTGCTGCTTCATAAGTAGATCTCGGGGCCCAAACATAAAACGCCAGGTAAGATGGAATATCTCCTCTCAGCCTATCGTAAGACGAATAGATGGCAAATACTAACCTCTCGGCATATTCGACCCAATCCGGCTGGTCGGCGTCGACCACGTACATTATAATAGCCCGCGTCAGCGTCAGCACCATCCACTTAGGTTTTCCATTTGTTTGATGGTGTTATGCCATAGGGTGGCTCTTTTTTGCCATAACATTTTGTTGAAAGCCCGGAAACATCGACTTTATATCCGGGCTCTCGGTCCCTCATTACCACCGAAACGTCTGAAAAGACACTCCTCTCCAATTGGGTGGTGCGGGTGGAAGTAGCCTTGGCGATCGTCAGACCGGTAAACAGATCATTTCAGATCGGCAATCTGTACATCCGTTTTGCGATTCTGGAAAAGACAGGATGGGGCCCACATCAATGACTTGGAGTGGATAGGTTGCTTGTATAATCCCATGTGACTGGTCCTTAATGATCGGCAGACCTATCCCGGTTTGAAAATCAGGGCAGCTTCCCACATACCTTGTTAAGCTACGGTAGAGGCCTCCAGTGGAAAAGGTCTTGACCTTGTGATATGTTCGCCTAATTTCTTGGTGCCCTCCTTCCTGACTAACATGATAATGGGGAAAACATCTAGCTAAAGGGTAGTAAAGATATACAGTTTTGCAGACCTATCTCGTTTAGCATCGTTCTGGTCAGTCTCACGATAACCCATCCCCTTGCGACTTCATAATCGGGGGCTACCTTCAAACATTCCTTGCCTGCTCCGAGCTTTTCCATTTCTCCGTTCAGGTATGCCTTAAGATTCACGAACTACTTTTCCTCAATCTATCTGTTCAGCACGTAGCCACTAAGCTATCCTTTCACTTAAACAAGTTGTGGGTAGCGATTTCGCAGCTGGCGAACGACGTACTCGTGATCGAGCTACAGCACTCACTCGAACTTCTCTGTGGGTATCAGCTGATTGAAACAGTTCGGAAAAAAATCGGTTGTCTTCGGTCAGCTCAGCCAACAATCCGGGTCGGAGACAGTAATGCCCACATGTTCCCGCATGGCCAATGTGGCCAGATGGTCTGCACTTCGATTTTAACATCTAAAGTCTCATCATCTGGCCACATTCTCAGCGTTTTCATTACTCTTTCATTCAGTTCCGTCACCTATGAGCTTTGCAGTCGATCTCTCCCGTAATTTGTCCAATCACTAGATTAGAGTCGACACAAATGATCGGGCCCTGTGTCAACAGTTGACGGTAGGGGCGTTGTAGATTGCCGCGGTTGTTTCCAAGGGGCCATCGCTATCAATCCCTCCCCCACTTCATTCCTCGGGGTGATACTACCCGATATTGTTCCCAGAATTTCTTCTTCTCCTTTAGTACACTTGGTGATTTGAACGACCACTGGAACACCATCTGCCTAATCGACCAATAATTCCCATATCTGTGAGAAGACAAATAGTACTTTAATCCGCCGGGATACCAACATCGTGTAACACACATCCAGTATCTATAGCAGAGCCAAGACTTCTTTTGTCCACCAATTCATACTTTACGTCATTCGTATTCAATGTTCGGCTGCTGAACATCACCGGTCAGTATATTTCATCATGGTCGTGAACCAGGCCAGGGAAGAGAATAACCACCGGTATTTTCTAGGGTCGAAATGTTTCAACACCGGCGTGGTCGCCATCTTTGCCTTTAGCATACCACTAGTTGGAAACATATCACGCGTACAGGAAGGACCGTCCTTCTACCAATAGCTTCCAGATCCACCAAGTGTGCAATGAGAATTATGATTTGGGGGATTGCCTGATGGAGGCATTCTTACAGTCGTAACCGGTCATGACTTACCGGTAATCCAAAATACTTGTTTCTTTCTTTCTGGTATGGGGGACCATAACCTCGACCGCGCGATCATTAGCCGCTTGGTGCATTTTCAATTGGAAGGATGTGCTGCTTGCAAACTGGTAGATAGTGACAAAGATACACTCAAGAGTCTGCCATATACCGCGGGAAAAGTGCAGCTCGATGTGACAAATGGAATGATTCGTAAGATCGGGCGTGAACTGAAACACTTTGATTTGATTGATGCAGGCTTGTTCTTGACAACAGAACGATTGTTGCGGTACTGAAAATGTTTGCGTATGAAAAATTCAAATTCTCTTACCCGAAGCGCTGAATGCATTGTGTCCAAGTAATTGTCTCAAGAATGGAGACAGGTGACGATGTCTGGCTGAGTGTCGAGACGAAAGCGTAGCTGGATGCTATCGTTGGGAATGATAGCATCGCGTGTGTGTTCCAAGGCGTCGACTATTGTGCCACGTATGACGTCACAATGAGCGAGTACAATCTCAAATTCTTTTCTGGGTGGTATATGGAAACCTCAACATGTTTCTCTTTTTTTCGTATACATTCATGTTTGAAAACGCATTCCATTTTTGGCCAGAGTGAAGTATAAAATACGCATCCAGTTCTTGTAAAATGTCAATGGACGAAACTTAATTTGCAAGCTTAGGAATTGAGAGCGAAAAACTGTATTACGTTCCACAATATTAGGTGAAACCCCCCACTTCTATTAATGGTGTTCACCGTAATGTACATGCGATATACTGACCACAAGCTACCGTTCCGTAAAACCAGTGGCTGATCGTTTTCTGGTAGATTCGATAACGACAAACTTTGGGCAATGGGATTAGACACAGAAGGATATCGCCTGTTGGCATCCAAGCATCTATCTAGGAATCCTTCATGCTCTAAAACGGTTTCCGATTCGCCCTTTTGAAATGAGTAGTCTACGAAGCTCACAAGTAAAAAAACTCCCCAGGCCATGAACAAGTTCCTCATCCGTGGTCTTGGCTTCTACAACGATGCATACGATCTCTTTGTCATGAACGTGGTCAATGTGGTACTCACGGAGCAGTACGGACCTGAAATATATTCAGCAACCATGAAATCGTGGGTCTCAGCCAGTGCCATTATCGGCGCTGTCATCGGGCAGCTGGGGTTCGGTTTTTTGGGCGATGTCTTAGGTCGTAAGGTTAACATGATCTTCACCTGCTGCTTGTTAATAATCGGGGGCATTCTCTGCACTGTGGCTTATGCGGGTGACTCTCGAGCCACGCTCTGGTTTCTGGTTATTGCCCGTTTGATCCTCGGTGTCGGTATTGGTGGTGAATACCCACTTGCTGCCAGTACGGCCGCCGAGGACTCGACCAATTTCGGCGATCGTAATACAGCCGTAGCAAAAACATTCTCGTTGCAGGGTGTTGGTCAAGTAACAGCTGCTATCCTGGGTAATTTGCTTGTACAGGCACTTGCTGACGGAAAAGCGGGTGAAAATAGCCATGAGCGTCTCGAGACTGTTTGGCGTCTACTTTTTGCCATCGGTGTCATCCCCGCCATTGTCGTGTGCTACTTTCGTTTTACTGCTGAAGAGACTGCAGCCTACAAGAACGCACAACGACGTGCACAGTTGGGCGACGCAAACACGACGCACCAGCAAGCTCGTTTGGGATTTATCTTTCGTAATTACGGAGCGAGTTTACTGGGAACGGCTGGAACGTGGTTTCTCTTTGATATCGTGTATTACTCGCAGAATCTGTTTTCGGCTAGTATCTTAAAGGTAGCAGGACTGAGTAACCCATCGCTCCAACAGGTCACGACGGAAGTAGCGTTCGTATCGCTTATGGCTCTACCTGGTTATTTTGTTGGAGTATATGCAATTAATCGACTCGGACGCAAGAAAATGCAGCTGCAAGGCTTCTTCTTCATGACCATTTTGTGTTTGATCGTGGCCATTTTTTGGAACGACCTTACAGAGAGATCGACATTATTTATCATCCTGTACGGACTCACTTTGTTCTTTTCCAATTTCGGCCCCAACATGTCCACCTTTGTATTGCCCACGGAAATGTATCCGACTCCCATCCGGTCAACATGTCATGGCTTCTCTGCTGCTGCAGGGAAAGCTGGTGCTACGATCGGCTCGTTTGGCTTCTCTATCTGGGTAGATAATCCGAGTTTTGGTTACTCAGGTGCTTTCTACGCGTTTGCAGCTATCGCTGCAGTTTCGATTCCCCTCACGTGGTTTTGCGTTTTTGATAACACTAAAGGCATCGAAGAAATGGACGCCGATTTCTATCGTCGTCTCAATAGCTCAGACGAACTCACGCGGGAGTCTTTCAGCTCGCTAGCTAGCGCAAGTAACGCTTCGAATCTGAACATGAATTCAACGCCTACTGCCTACAAGCAGGCCATCACTCCTCATGTGGTGTAATTGAATGAGATCACAACTCCTTTGTACAAGTACAGTAACACTAAGTATAAATAAAACTTACCTAAGTTACTTGTATTTCTTTAGTTGCAACTCTATTGCCACTTTTAATACTTTTGCTAACACGCATGTCACCCATTGCAAATTGGTATTCGTATTGGTAACATCATCGATTCGACCGATCAGAGATGAAGAATGCTGCAGTGGCTACTGTCTATCTAAAATGGGCTGGGTGATTAAGCGGCTCATCAGTATTTCTCAATCTGTTCGTATGCTACAAGCAGTGTGATTCTAATGTGTACCATCTTCATTACCCAAGAAATTCAGAGTATGCTGTTTGCTGCCAATCAATCCAAATGTCGTGCTAATGATGGCTGCGCTCACTGAGCTACTCGCCGCTTTTTGACACGGTCAAAGTACTCCTTCACAGTAATACCCTTGCGTGACGCCTTGACCTTCTCAGAAACGACGATCTTGCTTTGCTTCTCTTTCATGATCTCGGCAGGTGAGCGCAGTGTCATCCATGACCCATCGTCGTCCTTAATACGAACGGTTGCGTTTACCATTTCTTGGACATTTGTGGGAGCAACACCAACAAACTCGACCTGACCCTCACGTTCCTTACGTGTAGCTGCCAATCGCTCAGCATCCTTTTGCTTGCGCTCTTGCTGTTTAGCTAAGAGGCGATCAATGTCAATTTCCAGACTATCTCCAGCCTGCTTCTTCTCGCCGACACCCTTGACCTTATCAAGCAAATCGTCGGGGAGCGCCTCAACCACATGCAGCTTATTTGAAGTCATAACGCGACCGTCATGAAGCTTAATGAGCTTCCCCTCTGCCAAATTCTTCTCTAGTTTGTCTCTTGACATGTACATAGTCGTTTGATTCGCGCGCACAAACTGTAGACGCTCTGCGCTCGTCATTTTTTGGTTCATGGCATTATTAAGTTCCTGAGCTTGCAGATCCTGCTGCATGTTAGCTTCACGATTGCGACGATTAATCTCGTTAATGCGGAGAACGTCGTCCGAGTTGTGATTTTTCCGCTCCTCGTTCTTGGCCAATAATCGCTGCAGCCGTTCCTCAAGTATCAGAGCCTTTTCGAAATTTTTCATATCCTGGGCGGCACGCAGATCCCGCTCGAGACGCACGCGTTGCACACCAAGCGACACTGTAGACAGACCAACAGCTTGCTTCCGTCGGACCATTTCGTCAACCTGTGCTTCTGTATAGCTATGCTGGGTTATCATTTTCTGCTTCTTTGAATACAGTTGCTTTGCTTCACCATGCGTGGGAAAATGAATTCGATCTTTGTTTACTGCGGCTCGCCATAGCAAAAACTCACGCTCGCGCAACGAATGGCCAGAAATACCATTTAACTTCCATTCGCGCTTGCTCTTGCCAAACGCGCAAATTATACCTGTATGGGTTGACTCTCCACAAAAATTGTAGCTACGCGCTAGCTTGCAAACGTTCACGACCTCGCAGAACCGATACACCATTTCACCATTTACTACTTCAATTGGAACGCGAACGTAAACACCCCGCACAAGCTGCGGAAAGAATGGCTCAAAAAAGTTTTTCTCAAAAAATGCTCTTCTCTTGAGCAAATAATGATTAGCTTGGTTCCAGTTCACTGGGACATTCTCCTCTGGCCGAATCGCTGCCGCATCGTCCTCGTCTCCTGCTTTTGCTGCCGTCAAGTCCGCCGCCTTGGATTTTTTGGACTTGCGTTCGTCGTTAGCTTCTTCGCTATAGTCGTCATCATCGTCTGCACGACTGCGACGTCGATCAGAGCCTCCACGTTGCAATTCTCTCCGACGTCGCCTTTTTTCAGCCAAGTCTCGTCCGCGACTACTGCCTTCTTCCTCTTCAGAACTCTCGTCGTCCCCGAACCTGTTACTCAATATTGAGCGACTCTTGTCACTGGATTTGTTGGCCTTCAAGTTGTGCAGTGCTTCTTTCCGTCGGTCACTCTCTTTGTTGCGCCCACCACGCCTTGTGGACGGTATTTCCTCCTCAGAGAAGCCGTCCTCACCCTTACCTTGAGACGCCGCAAGTCTTTTTTTAAGCTCTCGCTCCTTGTTGCGTTGCTCTTTGGCTTCGTACTTTTCCAGTAGCCTCTTTTCCTTTTCAACCTCCGTAAGGCCTGCCACGTCAACGTCTTCATCCTCGTCTTCCTCGTCTTCTTCATCTTTTATCCGCAATTTGCCACGACGTCGCTTAGCACCTGAGTCCCCTTCGTCATCCGCTTCAGCGTCTGCTTCGGCCTTTACCTGTTCTTTGACTTTCTCTTTACTAGCTTTACTTCTTCTGATCTTGCTTTTCACGGGTAGTTTTGGCTTCTTCTGTACCGGGGCGCGTCGCTTCTTAAGCTTTTTCCTGGGTCCCGAAGATTCAGACACTGACCCCGATGCATCTGACCCTGAACCCGATCCCGACCCTGAAGCACTACCTGATCCTGATCCCGAGGCGGAATCAGATCCAGACCCTGATCCAGAGCCACTGCCGGACCCCGACCGACTGCCAGAATCTGAGCCGCTGCCGCTACCTGAGTCTGAGCCACTACCCGACCCGGAACCCGAGCGAGAGCTGGACGATCCTGATACGCTGGAGTGGCCACCGTCCGACTCCTCGCTGCTTTCCACCTCCTTCTTGGCCATTGCAAACGTACTACTGAAGTATATGGGCTTTTTCGGTGGCAGGTCAGCGACTGACAATGTTATTTTTATATATAGCTTACAACAAGCAAGTATGACCAGAGTGATTGTTATCTCTTACTGACATGTCGTTGAAATGAGGGAAAGTCAACCACGACGGGTCGGTCGGTCGGGCTCCGCAACGATATGAGCAAGCTGCGCTTTATCGTGGTCGCCTGTACAAGCGAGGATGCAGCATTTGCAGCATCCGAACTGGACAATCAGGATACCGCTAGGAAGGGCTACATGACTGCAAAGTAGTAAACGCTTTCTTTAGCCGTCAGATTGATGATCCGTTATAACGCAAGTCGTTATGATAAACAGGAACTGCTCGTACCCTCAAGAATTGGTGCTACAGCTTACAGAAGGTCTTTGTCGAGTCACACAAGTGCAGCTTTTATCCCACCAGACTCATATTGCCACGAAAATGGAGGTATTTGTGTCTTCAAGCCTCTCTTTCGATGAAGATACCACCCGCTTCAGTCGACTGGGATTTCTCACACTGAAAACCAATACCGAGAGCAACTATATGGCGAGGGAGCTCAAAACGGTACACATTGATCAGGATGCGGCGCTTCTCAAGCTGCGGATTCACAGCTGCCACGTAAATGAGCACAATTTGTTCAACCAAGTGGGGATCATGGCCATAACCTTATGTGGAGAGCCGCTGGAACTGCTGCCGAATCACTCAACGAATAAAGCTGTTGCAGCACATTCAAAAACAGGTGCGAACAGTGAGGGAATGGGTGAACAGACCTTTGATCTGCGGTTCGATGCCAAGACGGCAGCTAGGATTCACGAGATTCAAGTGGCGAAAGACCGAGCTGTGGCCAGTGAAGACTACGACCAAGCCAAGCGACTAAAGCAGATGGAAGATCATTTCAAAAGCATTGGATTGCAACTTGCAAGATTGGAGGCACAAAAGCGAGACGCAGTTGCGAAGGAAGACTACGATCAAGCTAAAATGATTAAGCTGGAAATTAGCAGGCTCGAAGCTTCTGCCAGCAGTAATGAGACACAGCCCATTCTGCCAGTCCCGACAGGAGCTGTTTCGCCAGCTCAGAATGAAATTAGAAGTGCAGCTGCACACAGTACGTCTTTGAACTCTTTGCCAAGACCTATGAATTCCGAAGACTCTCAGGATGAAGAGAATGGGAGGGCTTTTGGTGATGATGATAGCAACCTAAACCATTCTTCTCAAAGATTGGGTTCTAGAATTACTGGAGTCTATTCTGCGGCCGGTAGTGCCAATGCAGAACACGAGGATGGCGAGGATGACGAGGATGGAGGTCCGAACGCACACTTTAAAGGAATTCCAGATGCTGAAAACTTGCCTGATCCGGATGAAATTCCTGCAGCACTTGCAAAGGAGAGCGAGGAACTTATCTCCGTGATTGGTTCCTTTTTCACGCGATGCTTTTACAGCAACTTGTGGAACCACCGGGATGCTGCAATACGTAAAGTCACCATGGAAATGGATAACTATTCGGTCGAGCCGATGCGAGTGCTTGAAGTGTGCTCCACAGTAGCTCAAAGTGGTGCTGGCGACCGCATCGTACAAGTGGCACTGTCTGCTTTTGGCTTGCTAGACCGGATGGTATCGTTTGGTGTGGAAATTCCTAAAAACGATATGTGCCGCATTGTACGTTGAGCATTTGTCAACTTTATGTCAGTCAGGGACTAATTCGTTATTGCGTTTATGTAGCTTGGCAACAGTATGACTCAGCTGATCAATAAGCTCGGCGAGTCCCAAACCAAAGTGCGTGATGAAGCAATGAATCTCTTGAGCAATCTAGCAGCAGCTCAAAACGTAGGGGTAGCGTTCGTGGTGACTCATCTAACAAAGCGTTCGAAAAAAGCGCTAGGAATTAAGCTTTTGCAAGGTCGATTGCTGGTGCTGAAATCGTTTCTACTTGAGTTTGAGCTGATCCCCACGTCCGACTTTTCGGCACCCGGCCTCATGGGTTTTCTTGAGGACTGCAATTGTTTAGCTCATCCTAGTCGAGAAATCCGGGACGTTGCCAAGGATATCACTGTGTCATTATACCTAGCCGTCGGTGATGAAATTGAAGGTTTTCTGACATCGCTACGACCAAAGCAGCGAGAAGAATATCAAACAGCTTTTGAAGCTGCTGAGACAGCAAAGGCAGCAGCAGGTCGCGACAGGGCGATTCGACGAAACGGAGATATGCGAGACGTTCAAGCTGAAGCGTTTGAGGCCGACCTGGATGATGCCGAGTGCGATGACGAGGAATCGGTTGACGAGTACACGTGTCCTTTCTGTGGTGTCGTGGACGAAAAATTTGACTCGGAGTACCTGGATCGTCATTTTTGGGAATCGTGTAAAATGTTAACGCCGTGCAAAATGTGTGGCCAAGTGATCGAGATCGCCACTTTGAACGAACATTTGCTGGCTGAATGTGAGAGGCAGCAAAATCATCGAGAGTGTCTGCGGTGTGGCGAAGCAATTACGCTCAAATTCTATGAGCGCCACGTGTCTCTGAATGACTGCCCCCCTCGTGTGCCGCTCACTCGCGCGAATCGCTGCCCGCTTTGTCACGATGATATTCTCCCTGGTAAAAAAGGCTGGCGATGCCACTTGCTAGAGGAAGACTGCCCAAACAACCCGCGGAATTGATTAGAAGGAGCATTTAAAGTATGAACAATGATGAAAAACAGAGACTGTTTAGCACTCGAAGCGGTCTTTTTTTTAAGTATGACAATAAGTACTAACGTTACAACTAATACATCGAACGTCACGACAAGTGGAGCTGGAATGGAATATTTAGCGCCACGTGCAATGATGACACACGCAGTGGTCAGCTTTACACGCTCCAGTGGTTAGAGAGCCACTAACGTTAAAATCAAAAGCGACCTTCTTGTCTTCGCGTTGAACGCTGCGGATGCTGACATCCTGCACAAGACGACCGTCAAATCTGAGACGGGTGATCCCAGAGACTTGAATAGCCGTGAGTTCTCCCACTCGAATCAAATTCGCAACGCTCACAGCTACAAACTTCCAGTGGCAGTGCCGCTCAAAGACACCCGCTGCGAGCTCCTTCTCATCCATTCGGTGCAACTGCAGGTCAATATTCTGCAGTCCGTCGACAATCGGTCTCCATTGCTCGAACAGCGAGGCTTGTGGACTCTGAATTTCAACTTGGCGTGCACTTGAGGTCTCCTCTTCACTTTCACGCCGAGTGCGTTTGAGTTTTTTTAAATCAAATCGCTCAACTCCTCCGTAGCTCTTGAATTCCATTCCGTAACGTGCCCCCTTGAGCTCCTCCTCCTTCCTGACCCAGCCGCTATATTTTGAGTCGATCAACGCATAGTGTAGATTTTTCGCGACAAACTCACGGAAAAGCTCATGGTGGTGAGTGGAATCCGAATCTAGTGCGAGTCTAAGCTGTGTGAGATACCCATGCCGCTCACGACGGTCACGAGCTACAAGTTCGAGCGCATGTTGCTGAAGTTTACGCTTAAGACGTGTCTTGCGGCAGGAAAGGCGATTTCGAAGCCTGCGCTCGTTCACCGACCACTCTGGTCCTACAATTGCACCATACTTTTCAGAGACCGCCGGCGGGTCGATATCAGCCGATTGAGCCGCATGCAGCAGTGCGGTGAACGTTGTGAGCGGTTCTTGGAGACATTCCGTTTTATCAGTAAGATGAAGGTTGACGTGAGGACGATTCAGGGATTGTCGATATTTGTCGGCCATTGCTCGATAAGACGGAGGGCCTTCTCGATTGTCGTAACTGTGTTTGACGTGACTTCGCTATATATCAAATCTGCACCGTCGGGGTTCTGTTCTTCGTAAGGGAGAAGCAGAGAGAGAGAGAGTGTCCCCCATCAAGTCGAGACGGACTTTCTCAACTTGGCCTCAACGAGCTTCTGGGACATCCCTCCTACATGTCCAAGCCACACATTTTTGGTTTAGTCTATGCTCGCCGGGTTGCGATGGACTTTGACACTTTGTTTATCGAAAAACTAGAGCCTCCCTTATGAATCCGGAGTAGACAGTTCCTTCTCTTCCTACAGTTAACATCAGTCCCGAAGTCCATTTTAACCGAAAAGGAATCATACTAGTCCCAGGTATAGATAGATCCGTTACCTCTACTAAACTACCATCCACCAGGGTTGGTCGACGCAATCTTGCTTCAAAGTCACTCCGGTTCAGTGACATCTTTCATGTCTAATCTTCAATACACTTTTCTTTCTTCCCAAGTCAGTGTGCATAGAGAATAAACTTCGTCCGCTAGCAGCACAAAGCGGGTGGATGCCACGAAGGTGCGTACGACAAGTGGGGGCGATGAAGCGGGTACGCAACGGTCATGAGGTGGACGACAAGGCGGAGGAAGAACCGCGAGACGCAAGTACTTTCCCAGACCAGATCTCTCAGCGTCGCTGGCGAGATATTCCGCGAAACGCCGAGCTCACCGAGGCCGAAACGCTCACGTTTTTCAGCGAGTTCAAGCGCGCTGGAGAACTTACCGACGAAAATGTCGTCGAGCGATGCAACTTCCTTGTGCGGCATGCACCTCCCAATAGCTATCTGAGCTTGAAGATTAATGGCAAATTCGTGCAACTTATCAAGCGCCTCGAGAAGGTATGTGATTGCTATTTGTCGCCATCTATAAGACGGTCTTTAATGTTCTCTAACCTTATCTGTAGGTTGACCCAAGAGAGCACTGTCTCAGTCGTGATGACTGTCCTCAACCAAGTGGCGTCGTCTGGAAGACTGGCGAAGAGATCGAGGCCGCAGGGCGAGACTGTTTCCCCGAAGACGTGATGATCTGCACCATCGACAAGGATCTGTTCAAGTTATGGCCATTGCTGTCGTTCATGCAGGGCATTGGCACGCTCCATCAAGTCGACGGTCGTGCAATCGACCTCGGGCGAAAGATCATGCATCTGCTCGACGAGCTGAGCAAGAAGTATCCGGCGCTCGCGAAGCTGCTCAATCCACCAACGGTTATCTTCAACCTACAGGCTGTGAACATCAACCCGGCTGCAGTCGTCATTCCCGCTGGACTCGCACCTGGTAATGTGCCCGCGTTCCCTGGCGCTGTCGGCATCTGGACTTGTCCATCAGAGTTACGCGCTGGCGAACTCATTGGCCACCTGCGTGCTACGCTCGCTCCCATCCTGCTGCCCGGCGTTGCGCCACAGTTTCATTATTTTAATTTACCCATGCAAAACCTCTGAAATGCCAACCCGCCAACGGTTCGGTCGTGCAGCTCTCCCCCGCTTTTACCAAAACCTCGCGGTCTATGTCGTGTTGGAATTTGTGACGTTTGGTGAACTACGAATACGAATTAAAGGTGAACGAAACTGCCAAGATGCATGCTAACAAAGTGCTAAGGTTAAAAGTTTTCAGTGTGTCAAACAAAATTTCCATTTGTGCGACATTCACCCAATCTTGCGAGCAATCGTGCACCTGAGATAATTCATAAAAATATCATATAATAGAGGGATATCTCGTTAAGGGGCTATTAATAGGGGAAGTAAAAGTCCACTAATTTCGAACCTGAGTTTTTGAGGGCTAAACTAAGTGTCATACACACCCTGTACCATAACGTGGGTACAGCGTACCGTAAAACCCGTTGTGTCACCTAAATAATCAATAGCTAACAGTAAATACGGAAATAAAAATACTGAGACAGTATCCGGTAGAGGAGTTTGCCGCCATTACTAGACGTTTTAATAAAACTTCTTTCTCCTGAATTCGCTGGTCTAACGATACAGTTCATCGAATAGATACATATAATGGCATTTCTGTAAGTGGTGATTTATCCTGTTGTGCGCACGTCACATTTTCATTGTTAAAGGAAGTGCAGCGGTCTCAAAAGCTAACAAAATCTTCTCTGCATTGACCGGCATCAGCCTAATTTCTTCAGCTAAATCAAATTGTATAGCAAAAGTATCAAACTTAGTATTCTCGTCAATTATAAAGCACGAATGCAGCAAGATAGTTTCGATTGGGTTAGAATTTTATTATAAGTGCTTTTGGGACAAGGTTTAGTCTAAAAATTGACGTTAGGTGTTGTTCTATTCTATAAGCAACAAGAAAAGAATAATTAGAAAAACGAATTATTATATGCTCCTTATTTGCTTGACAGTAATTCGCTTGCTGGCTGGTATCCAAGCAATCCAGCTAACCGAGGGCCATCAAAATGCATAAGCAGACTGGGCTTTTCCATCTTGAGCATAAATAGGATGAACTAGTCGTGTTCTTCCTATACTTTAAACAATTGCGTCCGGGCGATCTAAAATGTCAGAAAAAAGCGAATACGGACCTCTTTAAAAAAGATTGATGGAAGGCTGCCAAGTAATATTAACTTCTGTAACGTCGAGTCAGTTTTTGACCACGCTAGTCTAAAGGTTGCCTAAATCTATATTGGTACGATTTTATTACCAGAGTTATCAAAGATTAATAAAAAACAAGTTGAAAAGTGTTCAAAAATATAATGGTTAGTTTTTCTCGACCTGCATCAATCTTTCTTACAATATCTCTACTTCAGCAAGAGCGTTTTCAAAACCATTGATATCAGCGGGATCGATTTGCAGGAAGTCCCCGCCCTGCTCTGTCAGTCTTTATGGTTCGTTGTACCTACATTATGGTACAGGGGGCCAACTGTACCAGGAAGTTTTGAGAACTCACTAATTTTCTTCACCTAAATTAGTCTGGCCAGACTAATTCCGAACACAGACTATTTTTGCACACAGACTAATTACGGTGGGAGGAGTAATCGGTCGCTGGCGAGCACAAGGAGCACGCCAGTACTTCCTACAGAGTGCGAACACTGCATTCTACTGTCGAATACATTTGTAGAAATGGAAGCTACTCGCTATATCGCTCTGTGCTCAATGTCCATTGAATAGGCTATTGAAGGCGACAAGCTAAAACACATTACGTCGATTTTTTATTTTTTTTGCGCATGAATAAACTTCTTAGGGCTTCTTTTTTTCGTCAGAAGACTTTTGTGACCTCTGAATGAATCAAATCATTTTTTTCGCTATTTTCTTTCTTGTTGTATTCGCATCATGCAGTTTCTGGGTTTCTTCTTCTGACATCTGCGGTTCATCACCACACCATTGAATTAAGCTAAGCATCGGACTATCGAACTATTGACGTGGATGCTGCAACATATGCAATAGATCATGGAAAACCAGCACTTGGCCATCTGTCTCGGCCAGCGCTAATGCCAATTGTTGAGATTTGCGTGACCGCCTTGGCAACGGTCAACGGGACACACTCAAGAACTACGGCAAACGCCCCAGCCTTTTGCACTTCTAAGGCGTCATCGATGATCATTCGGGCTTGCGAAGCTGCATTAGCACAGGGTAGGTTAAAATCTTGAAGGCCAGCATATGCTCAGTATACTTCACACGTAATACCTGTTTGGCCTTGAGCGCGAAAACCTCCCATAACGCTTATGTGTTGAGGACGAAGACCAATGTACCCCATTACAGCAATACTTCCATCAACGATGGTCTTGACTATATCTTCCAGCTTTTGATTACTACACCTGCAAAATCGGTGCACAAACAAAATGAGATCATCATTCTTACTCGTTTCAGCGCGTTGTTTGCCTCCTTCGATCTTCACACAGTCGGCACCCCCTTCCTGTTACTATATTGCTAGTTAGATACCATTGCCGTTCACTGAATCGAAACGCTATTTGGTCCCAAGTCACGCTTTAGATACCTTCATTAAATTAGTATTTTTCAACGCATCAAAGGGCGCTCCTTCACACGTGCCGAACGGCATGTCTGTAATCACGAGTGGACGGTTGGCTCCACTATCATTGCACGCAACAGCCAAACCGAATCCACATCTTAAGCATGCGTAGAAATTAATATACTACATCAACGTACCGTTTTACGGCTTGTGTGTCGAATCATGTCCTCCAGCGTCACTGGAATAGTCGTGTCCATGCCCTTCCCCAAGATGCCAATCCCGTTAAAATTCGGTCACTTTTCTCCTTTTGACTCAAATTCATACCAATTCTACCTTTCCCAATGAATCACCAACTAGCAAAATGTCAAATCCTGCCAAATCCACGTGCACTGCAGGCGGACAGTCATAGGCTGTAACCAGGGTGATAGGCTTTTTCATGCGCTTAAAGATGCCCATGTCAAGCGTCGTGACCTTGCGGCGTTCCAATAGCTTGAGAGTGTGAGCAGCTGACTTTGCATTATACGTGGAGAATGAAAAAGATCTGATACTGAAGACCTTAGAGGCCAAAGCAAACTTAACCGGCTCATATCGAGCATTCCTTCTCGAAACGAAAGACATCAACAGATATCGTTGTACATGATGCCGTCGAAGCCGGGTATTTACTGCAATAGAGTACTTAAGCATGGAAATGCTTGGTGCTTTTCTCCCAAAGCTCCTCATTCTATGGACTAAAACATTCATCAGGTATTCTTCATCAGCACTTGCCGACGTTGCTTGTTGGTGCTTTTTATCTGTGCTCTCCAAACATAATTTCATCCAATTACAGACGCCCACCGACCTCGGTTGGTGAAGTGGTTAAGGCCCTGCCCCCGGACCGGGTTCGAGTCCCACTAGGAACAAAAACCCAAAGTCGAACCAACTTGGTTGGGTAGTAAGTATAATGAGACGCATTCAACCCAATTACAGATGCCTGCACGATCCGCCGCAATATTTCTCAATCGTGCAAAATTTTGTCTGAAATCCACAATAATAACGTCATACATACATAGTAAATCGCCACATAGCGACATAAACGGATGGTCATAATACTCAACATTTTCTCTATCGGACTCCACTGTCACGTCGAGATCCACGGCATCAAAATACATTGAACTATTTTTCGCTATCTACGGCAACTTAGAATGATCATGCGAAGACGAAAGGCAGGGGACAGCCAAGTTAAATGGCGCTGTGGGGGTTCTTCTTCGTCTCTACATTATTATCGTCCGTGACTAACGAGCGGCGGTGGAATAAATCGTCCTCATCCTCAATGCTACTTGGAAGGCTTGGGGACGACAATGTTGCGTAATTTTGCTGGTAACAAAATACGCTTTACTGGTACTATCCAGCTATAATCCGTCAAGAAATAAGAAATGCATGTTAGAAAAAGACCAACACTCTCTCAACAGTTTACGGAATAGTTTCTTTACCTTCATACGGACGCTGGGAATGTCGTGACCATTGACATGGAGCAGTACCCTGGCTGCTTTCCTCCTTTTTGAGTTTGTCAAAGTGTATGTGAAGCACTCGATGACCACTAAGACTCAAAACTTCAGTTTGTTGTCCAACGAGTGGCCATGTTTTTTGCTGGTCTGGAGTCCATTTTTCTCATATGTAGACATCGCGTTCCGAAACGTTTCTTTATCACCTGGAGCTATAAAGTGAACTTTTAGATGCGCCTTAACGATATTTTCCGAGACGTTCGAGCCTTCATTCCTTACCTTGTTCATTCAGCTGGTAATTTGACTGCAATGTTTGCAGCATCATTATATCAACAGATAATGCAAACATGTTTAAGCATACGTAGCAAACGCACAAGTGTTATAAGTCGCTTATGATTCCGATCTGCCGATTTCTGATGCGAAAACGAGTTTTTTACACTGGAAACCGGTAATATATCAGTAGTTTATTCAGGTTGAACGTGTCTTTTAGAACCTGACACAACCTTAAACTGACCCTTCAGGTTGAGGTAATGGGTAACCTTACCCTTGACATCTCTACGAGGCTATTGTCATAGTCTGTGGTAGATATTACCACTTTGTATGTGTGTGTTAACCATAGTCTATTTAGTTTATCCAACTATTAGCTACAATAAAGGTGCTAAGTGAATATTGAAGCCCACGCTCTGATCGTTCTTCGTCCTATATACTAGGAAATGTCTTCTTTCGTCGATCATCTGGTCGGCCCCGCATTTCACCCTGCAAACATTCCAGGCGTATCTGTAGCCTGATCTCTCTTATCCTCGTAGCTGGTCTGGTTTCTTCGAACTCAATCACCGCCTGGATTTGTGCCATCATCTTTAACCAGAAGAGACCAATGTGCTCGTACGCAGATCGTTGTTTCCCTTGAAAAACTTCCTCGTTCCGTAATTGCCACAGCCAGGTAACACCTATGGAGGACATGGCACACTATAGTCACGTCATTTCCTTGCTGCAGATTAGTGCTTGATGGCCACATCACCGCTTTAGACGTTCAATAATAGTGTTGGACACCTGCGGTGTCCGTCTGGTCGTGAAGTGATGCTTTTGTTGGAGAACGTCACTCTTGTTCCAGAAACTTAAGATACGCGTACACCCACACACAATATGTGTGACCTCTTTCCCGGGTGCTTGACAATGTTTATCCATTGTGCATTCCCCTTGCGATGAGTAGCCATTGTAATAACTGTTTAACTGAAACGGTAAGTACACCACCTCTAATAATCAGACAGTAGATAGTCATGTTTCCAGATTTCTCCCGGCGACTGATCCTGTAGTGCTTTGTTCCATGTATCTTCTGCTCTTTTACTCTTCCAGCGGTTCTCGATCAGCTTGAGTGGTCGTTCCAATAAACCATAGTATAACTTCCGAAAAGAACGCCGCAACCAAAATTTTGATTGAGTGGAGCTTCACTCCGTCGGCCACTTCCCAAGGCATGTCGTGGATATTCGGGTGGGCCTCAAAAACCAGCCCTTTCATTGGTTCCATTGCGTCCAGCCTCGGTACAGTCTGGTTTGGCTGCCCGCCCGAAATGCTATCCCAATATATGCCGTCTTGCCGCTGCCGTAACATACACTATTGTCCCGTGATAGTATTTCCCCCCTCCCCGCAATCGTCCTGAGAGAATGATAAGTCCACTTCACGTTTGTCCATTCTCGTGGTGACCACAGGAGTTTAAGCCTCTTAGGTGTGCCGATCAATTCCCCGATATCAACTCGCGGAGTACTTAGTACTATCGCCAATAGCCACCATCCAATTTTCGCCCTTGTGTGTGTCCCTTGCCCCTAAGAAATTTCGCCTGCCATGTGTAGGTTTGCCTCGAACTTCGCTTCATGAGTAAGTCCAGAAGCTGCATCCGTGGAAAAAGATCATACTTAAGTGGTGATAAAGTCGGCGCTGACCCTTCTGCTACCCACGGGTTGTCAAACCAGTTATACATGCTGCAAAACAGTTCTAAGTGGTTTGGGCCCAACCCGTTCCAAGGGACCGACGATAGGTCAGCTGTGATCGTCACCTCTTCCCTGCTGCGCACTCCCCTCGCTGGCTGGACCTTGCATTTCAAACTTTGCCCTCAGGTGAACTAAAAAAAAAAATGTGTGTTAACGTACCTGATTATATGTGTGTTCACGTACAGACCTGGACGAAAAGATGTGACACCTGATTTTGCGCCAATGTATAGAATTAAGATGGACAAAATTGTGTGACAAATATCAGGGTTAGTCCATTTGTAGACAATATGATGCAATGACATATAAGCAGATTTGTAGCTGTAGTTCAAGGCCGATGCGATTGGTCAAAATTTACATTCTGACTAGAAAGTACACTTTGCCCCCGTTCCGAGTCCAAAAATGGGGGCACGGACGACTATCTCGCGATGCAATATATCGGCATTGCGGGCGATTTGACGGCGCAACTTCGAGCACGGGCTAGCGCCCGCAGCGCCCATTGTGCATCAATTTGTGGATCGCCCATAGTTCTCTAGCTCTGAAGCACAGGCACGGCCCCCGACCGAGTTTTCGCGTCGTTTTGAGGGTCGGGCCGAATATTTTCGAAGGAAAAATTGACCCTCCAAGAGCATGAAGATGGTTCTGGCCCTATACTTGGTCTGGGTATAGGGTAGTTAATTTTTTTGACGACCACGACCACGGCCACGCAAGCCACCCCCTCCAATCCCCGCCACCCGCCTTCGCCAAGCACCCAAGCGCACCGTTTGGCTTTCGCTTCTTCCCCTCTCTCCGCCTCCGCTCCCGCCACCACCATTGAAGCTCCTGTTCGTTAGTTTAGCTTATCCGGCAGGGCGGCCGTCAGGCTGCCCGACCGGGTAGCGCCAGTCTTCGCCCAGCCCCTCAACCCCAACCACCAAACGCGCCGTTTGGCTTTTGCCTCTATCCCTCTTGCTGCCTCCGCGCCCGCCTGCTCCGATGAAACTTCGATACGATTGTTTGACCTACCCCGCAGGGCAACCGGCAAGCTTCCCGACCGGGTAGTATCAGGGGGCACGCTAATACTTCAAACGATAGCACTTAAAACTTAACAACATAGCATTACATGCATTACAGACGTTATGATGCCCTAGTGTCGAACCTTTCCTTTACACTAAAAGAAAATTCATGCAAATATTGCTGTAGCCAATAATAGCGTCAGAGGTCTATTCTATGTCTTCCATAACTCCCAACATTCGTGCCAAAGTATCGGCAACAGTATCTGTGGACTCCATGCTAACGATTGTGCTTGCGGTGCGAGTGAAACTGGCTTGTGGTGGCCGGAGGGCAACATTTTTCTGATTCAGTAGATAGCTACACAATGCCGGTGAATCATTGGTTAAAATATTTGTATTGAACTCTACCTTCAAAGTGGACTGTCTTATAATTGTATCCGTCACATCTTTCCGTCCAGATATGTACCTGATTTCTAGCACAATTACCACATTGTATGTATTATTAGTCACGCAGCCAACAAGTGATGACAATGATTTGTATTTAAAGATGGACTAGATCCAGATAGTAATGTTCACTCACATCCAAAAATATACAAAGAATAGAAGCCAACTTGTGTTGGAGGAATGGAGGGGAACCTAAGCCTCTACAGAAGTGCTAGTCTGGACAATTGGTCAGATGAACTTAGAAATTTTTCCTGTTCACACTGAGCCCTTAATTTTGAGATGACTTGCTATAGTGCACTCGCTAAATTTATTAACTCATATAAAGGAACAGATAAGCGAGAGATCACATTGGATAGAATATATTTTTGGGAATGCCTAAAGCGACGCCCGGCGTCGCCTCCTTAAAGCGACGCCCCTCAAAATGCGCTTTTGATTGGTCAAAAATCAACTTATCTGAGTCAATATTGTGATGATTACCTTCGAGATCTCATTTTAGACTTATTACTACATTTCCTGGGAGTCCGATCACATTTTCAGTCAAACCCGACGAATGCGTGCCCGCGTTAACCGTATGCGTAACATGATGCTTCATGAGCATGTTTACCATCGTTTGGGCGGCTACGCGCACCGATATGTGGATAACATGGGGAGAAAACGATTGAATTTCGCTCATTGCCGTCTGAAATGGTCGTGATAATCATTCCAATCAGTTGCTCGTTTAGCAATAACTGTGTAGCTACAATCCATTCAATGATGCATTGATATGCTGCGGCCGGAAGCCCGTCCAAATAAAACGGTACTCTTTTCGAGCGCAGAATTGGCGCATTGTTGCTAATAAAAATTCGCAGCACGCATTCACCAAGTACACAACCGAGTTTGTATGGTGGAAGAAGAGTTGGTTGTATATAGTACCTGCGAGTTACGACTTGTTGCCAAGCCATTTTTCCAGAAAACAGCTTTCTGTAGAATTGCCACAGCCGTGATCCACATCTTCATCTGTTGAATTGTAGTGTCCGTTTTGGTCTGTTTTGGTCTTAATCGCATTCATCAGGTAGAGCGACGAAATTCGAGCTCGTGTGTTTAGGCAAGCATGAAAACAATCCTGGAATATCAGTCATCGAGGGGGCTAGGATCTCTTGTTCAGCTTCTTTGATCATCTTATGCTATAATGGAGTTGAGAGTGTTAGATTACGACCACCTCAAAGACGATATTGCTAGCATCAAACTTACGGGAACGTGGGCATGGATAGTGAGGAGGGAGCTGCAGACTTTGATGCTAGCTCGTCGAAGCAGCACAACCGGAATTCCTCCAATATGTTGATCATCTTGAACGAAAAATGACACTCCCCCACGCCGTCCGTCAGCTTTTTAAGATGAAGAGGATGGTTTATCTTTGCGCTTTGCAGCACTGCATAAGGACAAAGACCATGCTTAATTTCTGAGTGGAAAAACTTTACTCACGCTCTTGTATCAAAAGATTCGATCGATTTCCTTATGGAATGGATCTGCCAGAACACCAGTACCTCACAACGTGTGATTTCCGTACAAACCAAAGACATTTGACCTGTAGTAAACAGCGGAAGTGGTAATGCGCCCCTCATCATCGAGTAATGCATTCTGCAAAGCCATTAAACTGCGAATACTGTAGGCCCAAATCACACTGCCATTGGAGTGATGGCAGAAGAGTCGTCCGAGACCGCGCAGCGCTTCGCTACGACCATCAGATAAGCGTGGTTTGCGAGTCAAATCAGTAAGTTCGCAAATGCCGTCGTTATATTAATATGTTCAGTTAGGTATCAGATAAATAATCAATCAAAAGCGAATTTTGAGGGGGCGTCGCTTTAGGCATTCCCATATTTTATTAGACGTTATTTTATAATGGGGGCGTTAATAAACCCCAGAACCATAAACTCACCCCCAATATACAGTAGAACCCATATTAGTTTCGACATAACGAACAAAATACACAGCCAGATGTTTTAGAGGAAGGATACAAAAGAATTATTACGCGAATAGATATGTGCTGTTATTCATACTCGACGAATTTCAATTAATGGACTTAGAAACAGGTCATGGTTAAGTATTTACTTCAATTCGACATTTATTACGTTTCCATCGGGATAGCTTCCGACTCTACGGCCAGATTTGTGGTCTGTTGCTGCTGTATCTGCCGTTCAAGCTCGATCTACTGGGGCAGTGATCGTGTTCTTCTGTGCGTCACCGAACGGCGTCTCCTGCCACAACACCTCAAACTCCTCGGCTGTCCCACTCGAGCATACCGCCTCTTGCGTCGTCGGGATTCATACGGTTCCATGTTGTACGAAGCTTCTTGCCCTCGATCTGACGTTCGTGGGCAGCTTTTAGACGCCCTGTCGAGTCTTCGTAGCGGCGTCGAGTGCTCGTTACGTGTCATCCCTTATCGTCTACAATAGACGAGTCACTAAAGGAGTAGGACGAGAAGGCACGATGGAACTGGTTATCTGAATTAGCCACAGCTTTGTTCGAATCGTTATCACGAGTGCTAGATTGTGTTTTCTCGGTCGATTGGGCAGCTGCCTCACGGTGTTGCGTTGCTGGTCGATCCTCGCGTGCTAGCACGGGTAGATCCCGTAAAAATTCGTCGTCGTCGATATTGATAGGCGATGCCAGCATCTTGCTATACACGTCGAGTGGAAAACGTGAGCAATTCATAATGTCACTCATGTTCTCGAGTGCCATCATCGATTGCTCCAGAGAAGCCATAGGATACCAAACGTACGGGCGGACGAGATCCCATGAGTTGAACATGATAAGAGATGGTTGTTTGTTTTTGTTATCTTTGTTGGTCGTATATTGATCTGTTCGAAACCATAACTTTGCTTCTTCTTTTTATTTCAGTGACACGTGAGTATTAGCTGGTAACTGCTTCAGCTATTTATTAGAAGTATACGGAACATGACGCACCTCAAAACGCTGAACGGGCGTGCTTTAAACCAGCAGAGCAAAAACCAGTAGTATATATCCACGTAATAAGTGAAAAACAGCCGAGTCATTTACAAGTATTTAATATTTAGGGCGTAAATCTTGCCTATGGGGGACTCGAAAGTAAAGGAAGGTAATCCTCTAAAGTTAAAATGCCTATCGACGGTCAAAAGAAAAACGACAAGAAGTTTCACAACCAAGGAACATATCTTTCCTGTAAAACATCTGGCTGTGTATTTTGTTCGTTTTTGAAACTAATATGGGTTCTACGGTATATTGGGGGTGAAGCTATGGTTTTGGGGGTGATTATAAACTTGCCCTTTTATAATACACTGCATCACGGTTCGATGACTGAGGTCGGTTTTCGACAGCACACCGAATTTGGCTAGTTTGACAACTTCAACTGTGGAGTTATCGTGCTAATGGAAATCGAACTGTATTTGCGGGGTGTTTCGATGAAAGAATTTGGCTCTGAAGGGCTGTGCTTTCATTCGATTAAGATATCTCTCTCGCGCTTGTAGCCTATCGTAACTAATAGTCCTGTATCTTGCAAAATCTGCTCGTCATCCTTGCGGTAGTTGCATAGGTTGGGACGACGGTTGTTTTGGTAGACCAGGCGACAACTGCAAACCCTGCCTGCATACCTTTTACTTTTAGTAAACGATAGCAGCAAGAAGCGAGAGCTGTCAAGTAGTCGATTGCATGAATTAACAAACCTTGTGATCGATCGCTGATTCATCTTCTGTTTCTACCTTATCGTCTGAGAAGATCTCTATTGGAACAAATGCAGGCTTTTAACCCAGTGGGAAGCAATGCGAACTGTTTTGGCGTCGTGTTGATTCTTGATCCATCTCTCTATAACGCCAAGCGCCGCCGTGTTGCACGCTACCTTACTACAAGCCTTCACTTGGCCTAGATGTCTCTCATTTAAAGATGGATAGTTGTTGATGGACACGTTGGCGCGCTCGCGACATTTATCAAAACTTCAAGCTTTAAAATCGTAGCGAATGTGCGCAGAAAAAATGTTTTTCCACCCAACGTACTAACTGAGACGGTCCACTTTACACGGAGCTTGCCCTCAACTGGGTCTATTACCTTGTACTCGCTCAGAGCATATGTTTCCGAAGGGATACTTTAATCCTTACGGGAAAATAGAGCTTCAGCCGCTTGTGTTTATTTATTTATCCGGACAGGTAATCTTTCATAAGGCGCATCTTCAGCTAAATCAATCATTGTTCTCTCCAATTCCCATGATAAGATAATCATGGCGATGTGTCTCAGATGGGAGACAAGATATCGTTCCGAATACGCGCCGGGTAGGTAACCCCACGATCACGCACAAACAGCGACAGTCAACCACGTACAAGCGCATCGAAAATCACAGACATTGGATTTGTTCGTCACATTCGAAATGTCCGTCTATGACCTCAACTTTGGCTTTACATTCATTAGCTTCATCGTTGGGCTGGACAGTTTGGACCCTAGACTTATCAAACATTAAGGTAGACCTGACAGACTCAAATGGAGGCTCAGAACCTTCAGCATTGCAAAAAGACGTTAGAGCCTGGACTTCAGGATATATTGTTAAAGCAGAAATTTTACCGATAGAGCTGTAGATATCCTCAATTGGTAGCGCCGCTTTAACCTCTTGGATACTACCTCTCTTCTGATTTTTTGTATTCTACAGTAATCCTTCAAACCCTCGAAAAACAAAGGTTCTGAATAGACTTGTCATGCTGCGAATATCATCCGTGATCGAGCGATATATTTCCCAGACTGACTTGTAACCGCTCTTTGAGGAACTTCCGCTTGTATACATAAATCCGTTTTATCACTATCACAAACGACCACTGTTGAACTCCATGACATTAGAGTAGACAGCTGCCACCGTCGATTCAAAACGCTTGAAGGGGATAATAGGAGAGATCTTGCGCACAAAAGGATACGGCGACACGCGCGTAGTTGCAAACAGACATAAAAGGTGACGTGATCCGAGGTTTACCTTGTACTCCTCTGTAACGTCGTTCAATTCGATCCAATCTTCATCTTCATCAATATCGGCAATTCGAACATACCGAATGATCACTGTTATACGCGGCTCACCATGAAGTTCGTATTGGAGCGAATGAGCTAGGTCCCACTGTTCACGCACGAGATTTAATGCGAGTTCATAGAAGTGAAACCCATACAAAATGCGGATTCTGTGATTCTGTGGATAGAAGCTGGTGACACGTCTGATGCAGGGCCCCGCGCCTTTCCGAGGCGCCATCCGGCATATGCCGATACTGGGGAGCGACTCCCCGACACCGCTGAGTGGTTGGCTTAGTACCACCGACGTTGATGTCACATACCGCTCCATGGGCAGCGGGGGCATTGGCCGATAAACCGATGTTTCCTTTTTGATATGATGATCTTTAATCGGTTGATGTCTTTCGAAGTATTCACCTCTGGGTCACCCACTGAAAAATATTCTATGGTTGCCTATGGGAGACAGGGTGTCACCTCGGGCAGCACTACCATCTGGTCATCCATACCTTCTACATATAAGTCACTCCTTTCAAGAATGCAGACCTGGTCGGCTTCAGAGTCACTTCCTATTGAGATATCCTTCTCAAAATTAGGGATCTTCATTGGGCTAACGGTATCATCCGTCTTCTCATTTCTAGATCTCATCCAGGGGGGGCAGGTATCATCTGCCCAAATTAATGAAAAATCAATTCTTAATTTAGCCAAAAAATCAACTCAACAAATAAAAACAATGTATATATATGTTAAGGGAGCCTTTATAATCACCCCCAAAACGATAGACTCACCCCCAATATCAAAACCCATGATAGGTTCGAAAATGGTACAGTGTGCCGTCAAAGTATACAAAAGTACACTGTTATCTCTTTAGCTTTTCCACGTCAAGTATCATTGTGAACACATTGAAATTCAACAGAAGATTTCTTTATTTTACCATTTACTTGATCAGGCCACTGGGGTTGTCGGTTGCTTTGCTTTTTATCGAAGATGCTGATTGACCAATTTATTTCCTTTTGGAGCCGACTATTTCGTGCATTTTGAGCCACTTGTGTTATCTTTGTGCAGCCGCTTCCTACTCTGTTGGATCACAGAGCTGGCGGATTGTTTCCGTTGTAAAACCGCTTGACTTGCTTGTAGAAGTCGTTGTTGCATCGCACTGGAATGTTTCGTGCCGCACGCTTCAAAAACAATTTGCGATAAAAAAATCCGTCGATGGACGATCGTCATTTTGAGCCCTGTAAAAGTTTGTTTAGTTACCGCGGAATATATAGCCCTCTGTAAAATCGTACAGAGAGATGTAACTTTGGTGACACATGCTGCATCTTTAATGATTTCTGTTGCAAAATTCAAGAGAGAATTTCGAAAGTACTTAAGTATATGCAGGATTACAAATGGTACAGTAGTATAAGCCTCCGTTGACGCAAAAAAGAATAAATTTGTGCGCGTTAAGTCAATAGCGATATGGAATGTGAAATTACCGTTAATAAAAATCGGAGGTGCTTACCTATGAACTAATCGTTCTTGAAAAACAACTTTTGATAACGTTTTGTTCTCTATTGGCTGCTGTACCATATTCAAACTTATCATGGATTTTGCTGTATATTGGGGGCGAGTCTGTGGTTTTGGGGGTGATTATAAAGGCGCCCATATTTTAAATATTTTTAACTAATGAAGGGCATTAGTTCTCATTGCTTTTTAATACATTTTATAAAATGTAAACCTTCCAAGGGATGACCTTTTTTGCACTCTGGCCAGATTCGACTAAATCGACTATCTTCGCAACGCTGATCTTCATCGGAAGCCACTTGATCTGCCGCTTCGTCCTTGCCAACTTCCTTATCGTCCCCAGGAAGCACGTGCAGAACCGGTTCGGCCACTTGTGGGCCCTCCGGTCAGAGGGATTATGCTGGCCCGGTAACGACCGGTCCCGAGTCAGAATTCTGGAAGTAGTCAGGTACCCTGGCACGACCACTATGGGTGTCATATCATCCTCTATAGACTCCCCCTCACTATCAGATCAGTGGCCGCCTTCAATATAGCGTCTTGAACCAATTGTGACATAACCTGGCCGACGGTGCACCTTGTCTTCCGCCAACCACATCACAATAATGACATCTTCATGCAAAGTACGAGGCTTCTCTGAGATATTGATCACTATAACATAATTGGAATAACTTTCTTCTTTGACGAACGAAAGCATCCAACATTCTTTCCGAGTTACCATAACTTATGCCGTCGGTCATGAGACCGAATTATCACCGCCACTGATCGCCCAACCGGGATGGACACGAACTGACCCAAACTTAGAAACTGTGCATGGGCGATCTGCACTTCATCAGGCAGAGTCAGCGTACCGTGTGATAAGTCCAGTCGTATACCGGCGGGCACCACAACTCAAAATTGTGTCCTGTCCCCAACACGGGCAATAAAAGAATATACCAGTGACTAAACCGTGTTCCCAACACGGGCGACTTGAGTAAATATACGAGTTCCAATGACTCCCGGTCAGGGGACTTCTAGTGGGCCTTCTGTGACCTACCCCGTGCAAACTAATATCAACTAGAGGGTGCCGTGTTAGCCCTCAGCTGCGAACCAATAGCGACTTGTGTCTAAGAAATATCCCTACAATCCAGTATGACCTTCGGTATCTCCTGGTGACCCACTTTTATTTCAACACGTTCATTCTGTTCACCTGATTGGCTAATAATAGGCCGCCTTGGCTGGTCTAGACCTGACAGGCATCACCGGAGCCTCTCGCACGACCCTTGACTGTCTGCATTCACTGTTGATCACCTTCGAGAGCAGCCGAATCGCCTCCGTCTACACTTTCTGATTCCGCGCAGCACTGCTGACCTGGCCCGGCATCGTTGCCGCAAACCACGCTGACCCGCATAGCTTCTATACTCAGTCAACATCCCTTTGCATAGGCTCGATACCTCTCGGCCCTCTCCCACATATCGGCCGTGGTTATCCTTCTGACTTTCCAAGTGGTTAATATGGACCAACCATGAATTGTCATAGCCAAGTGTGGTCCACATTCGGCAGTGGTCAATGACAAACAAAAACAGGCTGGATGGCTTACTTTAACGTACATAGAGTGGTATTCGTTTCTGCCAGACGGTCTCGGGTAGCCTGTATCGCAGACAAGGAGTCCGCTTGACGCTCCATGATGTCAGAAACTACCTTCCGGGATTTGTCCCCATTCGACTGGGCCTTGGCATGCGCCTCTTTACAGTCCTGGATCTGGAATTGAAGTTCGGGCGGCTTGGATGTCGATCATTCCAGATGTTTCTTGTACTTCTCCAGTTTCTGCGAGAGGTGAATCTGGTAACTCTCTAGCTGATCCAAGCTCAAACGCGATTTCTCCAATCACTGAGAGAGAGACGGATATTCTCGTCGTAGTGCTTCGTTACTTTTCGGAAAGCATGCGAAGACTCGAGCATCAAGGTGTGGAAGTACGTGATGCGTTTTTCTGCAGGGATATGTAGAGTGAGCAACTGAGGAACAAACCCGGATAGGCGTGGTCACACTTACGTTGGGAATCCACGGTGGATACCGCCTTTTGATACAGGATGCGCAGGGAGTCAATCGACTCAGACAGTTGCTTATATCAGTCCCTTTCCCGAACAAGGTCAGCAACCTTATTATCCAATTGACCAATGTGGCTTTGGAAGTTTAGAGCAGCGAGTACCTCCCAGACCTTGGCCTCATCCGCTCGCTGGTCAGCCACTCGCGCAGTTAATGATAGCTTGGTGTTTGCCTTCTCCAGAGTAGCCACCAGGGCAGTCAAGGCAGTGGCCTGATTTCTCAGGTTAGCCATCTCCGGCCGACGCCCGAGACCGGCGGATTGCGCACTTAGGCAACCCACGGGTTGCCTAGCTGGCCCCGGAGGACGAGCCCGCGATGATTCCGTGTTTGGTTCGTTGGGGCAGGACATGAGAACGTTGGATGGTACAAGATGAATGCGTAGTGAGATCGTGACTTGACCGTTGTGCGGCTACGACAAGACTCAGGGGCGGATGTGGTGATGGGGTTCCGAAATTAACGGACTGATGAGAAGTAAATCCACTTACCTGATTGGTAGAAATGTTGGCCCAACTAGCTGCCCGGGTCGGCCACCAGCGGACGCAGGATGACAGCTGGCGGGGGTTCGGGAGCACTCGCAACGCCAGATCATTACAAAGTATAGAACCAGGCTAGACAAAGGTGATCCGGAGGCTCAGAGCGCTAACCTAGACCGACTAGGGTCGACTTGGAGTTGGCTTGAGACCGACTCGAGATCAGCTCGAGATCAGCTTCTTTTACTGATCTGAACCCGACTTCTGTAGCTGATTTATACTAAAATTGCGGGATCGACCCGGGGTCGGCGTTTTAGAAGTCGACTTGAGCTGATCTCACGATATCGATCGGGGCAGGTTTGTGCTGATCTTCAAAACCGACTTCGACTTGCTTTGGTTGGGCCCGTCTCCAGACGGATCAAGGCTGTATGTCTTAATCTTTTACTCTCTCAGACTACCATATCATGAGACTGTACCAGCAAATTCAATCGATAATCCATACTCCACAGCCATCGGACTACTCGGATCACTAAAATTTAACCTTGATATCATCTAGGCAACATGCTCCATCATATCCACTGTGTTGAATCAACCGTAAACATGTTTCGTAGTTTTTGTCTCTGTGGTGTAGTAGCTCTCAGGAATTCCTTCTGAGATGCGAACAACCACGGGGGGCCCAGATGACTAGCTGTCGGAAGGGGTACTCCGTCCATCCAGGTCTTGGTCCGAGCCAGCCTCAAGTCGGTTGGACCGGTCACTTTTATCGCCTTGGTCGTGACTATTGGGATGATCCATGTTATGTAAAGCTCACTTTGTGTACCCGTCAGCACTGGCGGTTACGCTCTCTTGGTTTACTCTTGGGCGAAAAGTTAAAAGGTGGTAAAATAGGTGGACGGGGGTTAGGACTAGGATTGCTCCTGGGCGGAAATCTTCACCGGGGAGCAGGCTGGCGTCATACTTGTAATTTGTATACCGCAAAGGCTAAACCGAGAATAATCGATCGGCCAGCTAAACCAAAGATAACAAAGCGGTTGCTCCATTCTTATGTGTAATTAGGAAATCCAAATAATACTCCACAATCTTCCACAGTAAGCCAAAACTTCACCACACATTCCAATAAAACTAAACCGTGTTCCAATCATTCATGGGCAACTTGAAATGAGTAAACGTTTCACGACGACTCCAGGTCAGGGGACTTCCAGTGGGTTCCTTTCAAACTTCCCCGGGCAAACCAATAACAGCTAGAGGGAACTTTGTTAGCCCTCTGCTGTGAACCAATGATGACTTGCGTCCTAGAAAGCGAAACGTATAACGTATTGCATCAGATTATGAGCGACATCAGTTTATGAGCGCAAAAACGAGATTGGCCAATCATCATTCTCCATAAATAAATCGCAACTGATGATTGGCGGGATTTTTGACGCAGCAGTTTATGGCGCTTTTAACGAAAATAATTTCAAATTCTAGCGACCTATGATTTAATGTGTATTTGAGATACGACGAAGATGAGCACTAAGCGAAAGCTATGGTCGCAAGAGAAGTACACGTATTCATTTTCTCATAGAGGGTGTTGCTCAAGTGGTAATTTTTTTGAGCGGAACTTAGCACCAACTTTTTCTCTTCCATATTCCAGCTGCTAGAGACTTCCTCGTAGATAACATCCGTTCGAAACTTTTGCATTTCCATATCCTCTTCTTGGCTTAAGAGAATCCTATGCATCAGATCCTTACGTTCTCTTTCAAGAGCCGTGTTGGGATCCTCGTATAACGAGACAGCATGAAGTTTCCCTCCAAATGTGCTACTTTGAAACAGCGGGAGCAATTGGAACGCGGACGATGCGGTTTGTTACTGCATAGTGCCCAACAAGTTAGAGACAAGAGTCTTTCGGTTAACTATCAACAGACGCAACTTACACAAAGCAGCATCGACTTCAACACGGGACATGCCCTTCGTCGCCACCGCCAGAGCACCACCAACCATGCAACGAATCTGGTTAAGCAAAAACGCTTGTCCGACAATACGTACTCGCAGGTAAGGATTGCCGAAGAAATCGGGCACGAGACTACCTGTGCACGAGTAAACTGATCGACGGTGACGCATCAATACCTTGCGACTTAGCCTCTCTTCGTCTTCGAACTGACTAGAGCCTTCACTGCAGTCACGGATAATTGAGCCCTCTTTTTCTTCCGTATCTTAAACACACCCCTCTAATTCTTCAACCTCGTCGTCCCTAACCACGTCAATCTCATTTTCCTGCGTCCTTTTCGCCTTCATCTTGTAAAATTACGATCTTGAACGTGTAAATTTGTGAAAGTCATTTACCTCCTCATAGCGCCGAAGTGCACGAAAGAACTCGGCGACAGCTTCATCCGTGTCAAGATTAGCTCCGTCCGATCCAATGACGCTGTCTTGCAAGAATGAGAGTGGCATAGATATTCATATTCGCGTAGAACGCAATTTTTTTTTCGTGCAGAATAGCGTTTATTCACACGAGAACACGCGAATATTTTTCGGTAGCGTAGCATTTAGCGCCTCTGCAAGACCCTTAACTCGACCGGTTGAGCTGTCCACCTTGTTCTCCCCATCAATTAGTAGCTTCCCAGAAAGCTGCAGCAAGAAGAAGATATGTATCCTTAGCCTTTATTCCGTAAATATTCGCATTCCCCTACGGCGCCTGGGAACTGATTTTCTTGACAGAAGTCTTACGTAGCAGCAATTGTAAAAGTTTTACATCATCTGAGCAGCTGATTATAGAGAGAAAATTCTCGAACACGTCGCGACGTAGCTTTTTAACGTCCTTGTTTCTAAGCAGCAAATTGCCACTCACCTTTGCAAGCTTAGCAAACATATCATTGTCAAAATTACTTAGCTTTTTCTTCTTCAAACCTGTCGCCTTCCCTATTTGTCGCAACAACTTCAAGCAGCCCAATCCGAAAACCTAGAAAGCGAAGAACAAAATCAATCCTTGCTTCGAGAGTGAAGAAAGCACGAAAATAATTCATACCGAAAAATTGGCAGCTTTTTTATTCTGTATCCCCCTCCGATACAGGGTCGCAAGCGATAGCGAACAGCAAAAACTGATAGAAAGTACAACAACCATAGCTCAATTGGTTATTAGCCACCAACTGCAAAGCAAGCAAGGAGGACGTACCACCGGAAAGTAAAGTAAAAGTACCTTTGCTGAGCAAAAAGTATGGCAAGCGTAAAAGGACTACCAAAACCAGCGAAGTAAGCCCTTCACCAAGTCAACACCGGAAACACGTGCTTCTTCTTGATTACTCTCATCGTTTCATTTCGAAAGGGAAAAACACGAACAAAAAACACATTCATCAGCAAGCAATACAATTAGATCGAGACATGCAAAGAGTTACCAGCAATTTATGCGCCGAGGCATCACGGTAGAAACAATTATAAAAACGAAATTATATCATGTTTTTTGTCTCGTCTGTGCAAAATCGATTCAAATAGTGGACCACCTCGCGAATAGTAGCCCCGCTCATAAACTGATGTCGTAAATAACCGGATTTCAGAGTTTGAACCGCTCTAGAGAAAAATGACGTGATTGGCTAAGGTTTTCGATTATTCCATCTTCTGGGCACGTAAATCGGCTTTTCATTGGTGTTTTAACCGTCCAAATCCATGCATTCTCAATGAAATTATCGTAAAAAAGCTAAGACACCAAATTTGCGCTCTTAATCTGATGCAATACGTTACTTATTTTTATCTTTAGATCCAATAAGACCTTTTCTGTACCCTAACCCAAATAACCTGGCTGACTTACCTGAAATAGCGTGACCAGCTCAACCTGGACGGTTTTTGTTTACTGTACACCAATAGCCTGACCACTATGGATAGCAATCCACCTCGACCTGGACGAGACCTGGCCGCTGACTCCGACTCTCTCTTCGCGGCTGCCCATCTACCGTCGGTGTTTACTCCGGCTACTAAAAGGACAGAGCCTTCCCTGGAGCCTCTAATATATTCATCCTTTAACCAATCCGCCCCTCAGCCATCTATGGCCACCATCGTCGGCCATCCAGCCCTACCTGGTCCAGCCGGCCAACTTCTGGCTTACCTGAGTGGTGCCTCAGAGCGTGTGCTCAACTCCGTTGTGGCCGAGAAACTGTGGCTCCATCGACACGGAGGTACCCAGGCGTTGCCTTCGATAGACAAAATGAGGAAAACGGAGCAAAGTATTAAAAAAATCCAAACGTTGCGGTGGTAGTAGTTCGAGCAGACTAGCAAACAAGATAAAAAAGAAAGTTAGCAAGTTCTATGTTTCTTCTACGCCATCGACCGAGTCGACTTCAATACGGACAAGAAGTTCTTCTGGAAAGAAAAGAAGCATGAGTGACAGTGTGGATGATGCCCATTCATCGAAAAGATCTCGGGCGGCGAGGAAGGCGATTGTTTCAGACACGTCGGACTGGGAAGACGAGATCAAAGAAGAAAAAGAGATTAAATTGGAAGATGGACAGCAGGAAAGAAATCAACCGGTGAGGAAAAAACGGACAAGGTGCAACCAAGTAAAGCCGCAATCGGGGAAATGTGCTACCACTCCAAAACAAACCAAGTTGTTTAAGGACCAATTGCGCAAATCGATCCAGTTTGTGGATGCGCTGCTGGGCAAACCTCCGCCAGGAATAGTGTGCGGACGAGCGTGCAAGAAGATTAATGCCCAGATGTGTAGCAGTTCCACGTCGTGCAAGAACAAGATGTGCCGCATTGTGCGCGATGTGGAGGCGCATACGGATCACTGTCTGAATTCGCAGTGTGAGCTTAAGAACCGGATCCTGCTTCGTGAGACGATGCATAAGTTGGAGCTGAAGGAGCAGCAGATTGCAGCGGCTAAAGCCGAATTGGATGCTAAACGTGCAGAATTGAACAGAGCTCCTGAGAATGGTAAGAATGCGTTTAAGGAAGAAAATTCCGTCTTGAAAATCCAACTTATCGATCACACCAGTGAGCTCGATGTGCTGGAGGAGACAAAGAAAATTTTTTGGGGCATATTGAACACGATTGGAATCGGAGTGATGATGTCGTTGACGGATTTCCAGATTTTGGAACGCATTATGTGGATAAAAAGGAGCCGCTGAAGGCTGTGGCAGCTCGGGCCTCTCGCTCGTCGTCGGTATCAAGTTCAAGTTTGCGTCCTGCTACTCGAACTGCCTATGCTATTTCTCATGAAAGCGATGATAATTGTGAAGAAAGACTGGAAGATGTTGGCAGCGATAGCACGAACGAAACGACGCTTCAACGCACAAGGCAAAGGAGTTCGTCAAGCGGACGTCGTAATGCACAAGAATCAATTAGTGGAAATAACGACGTGACGAGCGAAGATAAGAAGATGCCCCATGGAGACCCGAGTGACTCTCCATTGCAAACGATTTACAATATGGGGCATCATCTCGTCTGGCATTCGCAAAAAAAAAATATTGTATACATCCCGCGGCAGTTTATGGCGCAGTACAGCAATCCAAGCGACTAAAAACGTATCGATGTTGCTTTACATTGCGTACACCTATTGTTTTATTTATCTTTTTCGTCTTGGCTGTACGTGATATCTGCACAGAATGGAGAACTTTTATTTGACATTCAAGCTAAAAAAAAACTTACACGTCAACCACAGCCCTTGCCCAATCGCTGCCCGAGGCTTGGTCGTCGGCGTTGAGAAGCGAATTTCGTGTACAGTATTTAGACGCGACTACCAGCGACGGATTTAGCTGTGGAGTTACAGCTGCCATAAGCTAATTTTACCAACGCTTAATTGTGGTAAAATTCGAATCTTGTGATAAACCTAACAATGATTTGCTGACAGAATTATGCCCGCAATCCATTTCAAACGCACAATATTAAAAACCTATAAATTTTGGGGCTAGCCTAGAGCGCACCAACCCAAAATCTGCACAGCATCCAAACCTCAACACCCAATATGGCTGGGGTTAAAGTGATAGTAAATTGTTAATAAGTTGCATGTACAGTATTACGGAGCGAGGCAGTGGTATACGGTACCAGCGAAGATGGTGCTTCTACGGAAATTCCTTCGCGTCACCAGCGAATTCTAATGCATTTATGGAAGACGGTAGTTCTATCTTTGAAAGCGGATAACTTTTGTTATGGAGTTTTATTCAAATACAGAAAATGTCTCGCATAGAAGTAGCTATTGAGCAGGTCCAAGAATGCAGTGAGGAAACAAATAGAAAATGGTGCTTTAAGAAATTCTTAGTCGATGATTTCCTTCGTTTGTACATAGCTAATAGCTGGACGATATTGCTTAAGCCTTTTTCTCATTTGTTTTCATCGATTGAAGACTTGTTATAACTTTAAGCCCGGGGTAGTCCTAGGTCGTCCTTTATACAGATCCTGTGGAAAGTGACTGAAGAATACAAACAGGGTGTTCCGCAGGCGATTCAATCAATTGGCGTCCGCTTGATGATGACGGACGATTAAAAACAGCAGCACTAACAAAGCACGTAGATGAGAACAAAAAAATAACAATTTGGACTTTGAGATGATTGGGTTTGGATGCGGTTGGAGATAATAGAGCCTCGTTCTTTTACAGAGGAGCAGATAAATAGTAATTTATCTGCTCCTTCAATCAGAATAACGTATGGGCATCTCTGCAAAACGAGGCGGCTCTTTTAGCAGTTTTGTAGCTTTGGATTACAGTAAGGGACTTTTTTGCTACTCGCTGCTCTTACCGGTACCTTTACTTGGGGAGTAGGCGCTGTCTATGACAGAAGATTCACATTTTCTATTGTGATATTGTGTTTACAAATCCTTTTATATTAATATTTTAGAATCACTATAACCCCAGCCCTATTGGGTGTAGAGGTTTGGAGGGAAACACTAAGGGTCCGTCTGGTTGGCCACAAATCCGCTGGATTTCACTGGATTTGCAAAAAATATACACTGTTTCGGAGCAAACACTGTTTCAGCCGAGTTGGGTGTGCTGTCTGGTTCGCCAACCATCTGTTTTTCAAACGCTGTTTTGACCTCCATCCGCTGTTTCCGAGATACGAGGTCGGAGTCGTATTTCGAAACAGTGGATGTATTTTTTTACGGTACGCTGAAGTCGATAGAGAATAGGAAACTGATGTATTTTGAAGCGAAGAGTTAAAAACATGTACTAAATCTTCCTTATTCGTGGCATAGTACTTGAATATAATTGTTGCTTCTGTTAGTTACCTTCTATCGGCGGCATGATCGCCACGAGTACCGCGCCGACCACGGTGTCATCGTCGTCTTGTTTCCTCGAGGCCCATTCGTTTATGATTGGTTTTGAAATGGTGCATTTTTTTGCGCCGACAGCTGCGTTTGATCGTCTTAGGATTGTGACCTACTGGTATGTACCGGTACATGAGTTATAAAAGATTAATACAGTGGATCCCTTTTCTAAATCTGCGTAAGTGGTGCGCAAGACTCTGATAGAATGCACTTAAAAGTATAGGAAAGGCACCAGGGGCAGATAGATAACAAATATTTATAATAAATTAAAAATGCAACGGGCTGTTCAATGGCTTTGCTCATCATTACTGACTTCAGCTGTACCCATCTTGTATTGTCGTAAACGTGAAACTGCCAAATAAAAATAATGGATAGGTTACCAGACAGACACGATAAATTTAAACAGTGTTTGATCGTGACCGCTGTTTTAATCTAATCCAGTGGATTGGTAGAAAACAGCTTATGCAAACAGAAAAATCCAGGAATTTACCAGACGGACCCTAAGGGCACCGCCTAAAATTGATTTGGGCACCACCCAATCGGACTTAGTCAAATACTGTATATGGTGTATGGTGTAAATATAAATGACGCTTAGAAAGCTTGCTGCGCATCGAGTGTTATCAAAGCTAGTTGATAAGATAAAAGAATAGGTTAGGTAGATTAAGATGACAATGTCAGATAATATAGCAGATATGCTAACAAGAATTAGAAACGGGCAAAAAAGTAGATTGCTTTCGTTGGTTATGCCTGCTTCAGGGAATAGTATTTCCTGAAATCAATTATGCTAAAGCGCAATTAGCAAGGATCATTGAAAGCTTTTTACAGAAAACGTTATAGTAGCCAAAGTAAAATGATCTAACCTACTCAATTTAAAACGAATAAACAGCTTGCAAAGCATATTCATTCTTCCAATTAAAGTGTTCTTCTAAAACAATGTATCGAATGCCAATTTGGGAGTAAAATATATTACGAGATAGAACCATTTTTCGGATGCAACCTCTAGGACGCCCAGTTATATCGCATCAATTTTTCACTCTGTTTTGCGCAAATTACTTGGCAGTTTTGCCAACTATGAGTATATTCAAACTCGCCTGATGCAGATTGCAGTATTTATAGCAAATTATACTTAAAAGAGGGAGGGACGGCATGAAACATCTAATTCCCTTTTATATCTAAGATAAAAACACAGTTGCTAGAGATAGTTGGCTAAACATTTTCAGGCTGCAACTATCAGAGAAATTGAATATTTGCTGCGTAAGTTAAACCTTCTGCGACTTTATTGCCAACTTGACTGCAAAACTATTTCCCGTCGTACAATTTTTTTATTAACACGCTAATGGACGGACTGCATTGGTTATGCTACATCGAAGATCTAAGCAAAGTATAAAACGGTGTCTAAAGTACCCCTAGATTCCTTGTAACGAAGTCCTAACTGTGGTCTGGGAACAAGCATAGGACAGTTTTGGTTGGTCATACTTCGAAGTATGCAACAATCTTCTACCATGATACCATTGCAGTAGTGAATTATTGATGACTTAGTTAAATTTGATTTGGATGAAATATTTTTAACAGACCTGCGCCCTCGTTTCTTTCAAACCCACATGTTGTCATTATACGTCGTACAAGGTTTTCCAATAACAGGATTACATGTAATAATAATAACAGGTAGTCCATTTAGTCCTTAACTATTGGCTACTATAAACTTACTGACTCTAATTACAAGTTCTGGATCTGAGTGGTCAGGGTAAGTGAGATGATCACTGTCGTTATGATACGTCTTCAGTCGTGAATGTGCTACTGGAATGTTGAAAAAGCACTGTATGCATATCTCCAACCGCACGCCATCCTCTCGCAGTTGAGTCCGTTGTCGTTCCAATGCCGCTACTTGACTCAGTTAAGTCTTGCATTCATTCCATATGTAATCCGTATATTCATATGAATTTCGCCGTTTACCTTCAAAGATGGCTTCGTTCCGAAGCTGCCACATCCAGACCTGAGCGATTCCGCTCATTCCCCACCATAAACGATTCATCTGCTCCTCATAGTCATATAAGAGGATCCCGAATTTGTTGGACATTTCCTGTTGTAATGCTTCGGAAATGACTGGTTCTGTTCGCTTTGCTATCCCCTCTTTGAATTGAGGTAATTGTGCAGGATGTGCTGATTGCCCTGTCCATTGTTCTATCATGCGAACCCAGAATCGTTGAGCGCTCTCACAGCCCCAGAGAATATGTGCAACATCCGTACGAGAGCTGGTACACTCTACATCTATTGCACAAGTTGTGTGAGCACTCTCTTTACGATCTAATGTGTTCAATTGCATGGTTGCCGTTCTATATAATACCCATAATTCTGAGAGCATGTGACAATGCTTCCAGATTGCCTTGTGGGTCTGGTTTTGCACGTATGACCACCATGAGTGTTGGGATCTGCGGGTTTCCCATCGTTGTACAACTTGTGGCAAGGCAGTAGCCATCGCCCGCCAATATACTTTTTTGAAATACCGCCGGAACTGAGTTGGTATTCTCCATATAGAAGATGTTGCATCGCGCAGGGGCCAAGGATACAGATGTAAGTGTGGATGCGGATAAAAAACCACGACTTTATTTCGATACACATTCCACTCCGCGATATTCCTGTCAGTCGTTGACTTGATTTTCCAATACATCCCATTGGCTTGCTGCGTTAAGGATACCATTGAGCTTGTCACTGCATCTTCCCCTTCGACGTTTCCAGGAGTTCTCACTTGCCAGTTATAACTCGCTAGAAACGTTGGAGGGTTAAACAATCGCAGGTTAGGAAAGCGGCTCAAGTACTCGCCGACTGCCACTCTTCGAGATGCGAGAAAGATTGCTCCCAACCGTCGACATAAATTCGCATACGTATGTGAGTGTGGTGACAGGATAAAACTGTCCAGCAGAACTTATCGCGCGAAATCCGGCGAATTCGTAAAGCAGAAATGGCTACTTCTGGAATTCTTTCGTATTTTCGTGCTACAAGTCTGGATGCGTTTGCCTCTCTAATCCACAGGTTTCCTACCCAACTGAACGTTCCCCAGTACGACTCTACCGATGAGGACATCAATCCGTGATGAGGGATGCTGTCGATATCGATGGTGAGCGGTATCCATTGGCCTGGGTCCAATCCACTTGAAGGTTCATGAGATGGCTCTTGAGTATACAACGATGGTAGATAATTGATACATATCCTTCTACTATCTTTAGCGTCTGGCACCAGCCATTGTCCCAACTCCTCCAGCAGAGGAGAAGGTTTCTGGATAATAAACTGGGAGTGAATCAGATTTTGTTTCAAACCTACTTTCGGAGATATATATGTTCCCGAGTCCCACCAGTCATTCCTTTCCATGCCATCCATGCGTTCTTATAATGTCATCAGACAAAATTAGCCATTTCACAGCTTCTTTCAACCGTTGAACCCGTATCGCAATTGGACGTGCTATCAGCCCGACCCCTCCAGCCTGCTTAGGTGTGTAAATTAGGTTCGGCGAGATCTTATGCTTAAAACTTCCTCCTTCATCTTTAGTATTCATTTTCCAGATGAAACTCTTTTGAAACTGTATGAGCCGCTTCATGACAGTCACAGAAGGATCACATACTTTGGCAGTAAACAGGACTGCTGGAACAACAACTGCATTAAATAAAGTGACACTGTCTGCAAAAGAAAGTCTGCATTGTATCGCCGTTACCAATCTTCGTTGTACATTTCGAATTCTGAGAGCCCAATTTCTTGTATCCATATTACCATGTCCAATTTCGCAGCTAAAATACCGCACGAAGTGATCCCGTTCAACTACTGGTATGCCATACCATTCTGAGCACTCTATAGTTGGATCGAGAAATAAAAAGTGACTTTTCTTCACTTGAACTTATAGACCTGATAGATACCCAAACCGCGTAACCAATCTCATAGCAGGTTCCACTTGCTCTGCACGGCGTAAGAAGATCCTACAAAAGCGGAGAATTTATGTTCCAATGTCGGTTGTCCGTCAACCGGACTCAGACCTTCTATAAGTGGAGACTGCTTTATCGCTAGCGCCAACGGTTCGACTGCTATAATAAATAACAAGGGTGCCAATGGACATCCCTGTCTTATCCCGGAGGTCACTGGAAAAACACTCGAAAGGTCATTGTTTACTAAAACTTCTGCTGATGTCCCCTTATGTAAAGACCACATCAGTGGAATGAAAAACCTTCCGAAAATCCAAAAAGAGTAAGGGTAGCAAACAAATAGTCCCGATCTAAAGAGTCATATGCCTTTGCGAAATCTAGGAATAGTATCCCCGTACTGTCATTAATCGACGTTGTTGTTCGAAGTGATACGTTTTGTAAAATAGCCATCATAACTGCTACAGCTTTATCCATCCGACGTCCGTGGACAAACCCTTGTTGGGTGTCCCCAATCAGTTGTCTGAGAAACGACTGTAACCGTTGCTAGTATTTTAGCAAAAACTTTGTAGCTTGATTGTAAAAGGGAGATCGGTCGGTAGTCAAGAGCATTATTTGAGTCACCCTTCTTTCGTAATGGTATTATGGTCGCTTGTAAAAACGAAGCTGGTCAGTAACAACATAATAAACTCATGTACTAGAGGGTCCACCAAGTCATCCACAAAATCTTTATAAAAATCGTTGCTTATCCCATCCGGACCTGAAACATTTCCTCTATCAAGCCCTTTAATGGCGGCCCGTACTTCATCATCAGTAATAGTCTCCATTAGATATTCATTTTGTGCGCTTGTGACATAACGATCTTTCGGTATTGGCATAAAGTCTTGTAGGTCGGAGAGTATGTTGAGCGATCGTAAATGGTCGGATCGTTGTGACAAAATTCCTTGCCATGTTGCCACAAATCGGTCTGGGATTGAAATCGTTTTGCTGAAAGGGGTCTCAGTTGTTGAGCAAATGTACTCTTTGATCCCTCTCCCAGATGACCGTTTTGCGGAATGGCCACCGGATATTCTGTATCGACCGGTGCAACTGTCTGGCTCGTCTCAACTCTAAGGTTTGATGAGTGTGTGCCTGTGTTGCAGTAATGATTCGTTTGCGAGACCTTGCATTGTCGTACAATTGTGACTGGATGTGCTGTACGTATCTACGTCTGTGTCGAGTTACTTTACGTTTTGCATGAAAGATGGCATCTTGGCATTCCAAGAGCCATTGGTCCCATGTGATAGACGCTTTCGTTAACCGTTGAAGATGCAGTGATATCCTTGACTTAAAATACTCCAATATGGTGGGATGATTGTGCCCCGAAAATGGGTACCGGGGTTTCCGTTTCTGGCTGGAGGTATTGGTAGTATTACGCGTAGTTCTCAGTGCGAAAAGAACTTGTTCGTGATCGGAATATACTGGTGTATCCGCGACCGCCAAATGTGCAAACCGTGATGTAATACTATGAGATAGGTAAAAGCGGTCAATACGACTGGCCTGTACTCCCTGACAATACGTAAAATCACCAATTGGTACCATCGTTTCATCTAGGAGTACTGATTCTTGTAGAGTGTGCGCATCAATAAGTCCTGCTGAACGAATCATAGTGGACAAAATTTCACTTTCAGTTTTATCAGTCCGACAACCGCCCATTCGATTCAATATAGGCGATTCCACACAGTTGAAGTCTCCCCCCATTATCTTGGGTGTTTCAACAGCTGATATCTTTTCACTGATATGTTGGAAAAAAACTTCACGCAAATTTGCATCCCCAGAAAGTGCATATAGGTTAATTAGTAAAATTTGTTCCTATTGTACCGCAATGAAACGTCCCGTCCATTCCCCTTGCCTCCAGGTAGTCACTTTATCGACTAGCTCTGGATGCAGTAGAATGGCTATACCACCAGTTTTCTTCTGTGAGACACTCCAATAAGATAGTTGTAAGTCTGCGCTATTGCGACCCCACAACCTTTCCCATTGACGTTCTAAATTTTCTGCGAGCTCTAACGAAGATACGTGAGTTTCTTGAAGCAAAATAAATTGTGGATAGGACGCTTTTTGAAATGATCGCCATGCTGCCATCCACGCACTTATATCATCCGTCTTAAATCCCCTAACATTTTGGCTCCGAAATTGTACCTGTTCCATAAAGTTGGTACCACGGTGATGTCTGTAAGGGCTGATATTCGTGATTCTTTAAAAATTGGTGAAGGGAATATGTATCATAGTTGGAAAGTCAAAATAGTGGTGATCCATCATTTCATGTTCCACGTGATCCTCATTCAGAGAGGTGCCCTTAGTACCGGTCAGACCGGGTACGGTCTGTTTTAGAATCTGTTGAGTCCTGAGATGTACCAGTAGGAATTGGTACATATGTGGTACCAAGAAATTGTACCCTATTTTCCCACGCATTCTCATCACCATCAATCACAGCTTGTATTCTGGCCGCATAGAGTGGTGCAACTACCCGCACTCGAAAGTGACGCTGCAGTAATATCAATATCGAGTCGTTTGGGTGATATTCCTCACCAAGAATTGCTGCTAACTCTTCCGCGTGCAGGAAAGCTCAAGAAGACACTGTGCTGAAATAGTAGCCTGGGTTGGGGCGCACATCATGATGAGCGGGCTATTCCCATATTTTGCTCCTTTTAAAACAATCCATTGTTGTGAACTGTCCATCATAGCTTGACGATGAGATGGGTGGTTCAATTTTGATAACCGTTGTTCCCATTCCTTGAACCAAGGATCTGGAACACCTGCTAACTCTCCCCTTTTACCTTGGTCAATCATCTCTATCCAGCATTTTTCTCGCCATGGGGAAGTTAGTATTGTCATGATCTGTGGATCCATACTATCGAGTAAATTATTTCCAACCGGGCATGCCTTAATAAGATGTAAGAGTCGATTTCCTTCAGATAGACTTGCTCTCTTCCATATTGACGTTGGAGAAGCTACCAACGGGAAAGTAATTTTGGTATAACGTTCCCATTCATTTTTATATGCATCCCATTGAACATATCATTGCGCACTTGTATTGATGTTATTCGCTTTACCATCAAGTGTGGCCTCAAAGTCATCAAATAACTCCCTTTGAACCGGACGTGGGTCTGAATCACCCTTGTGTGGTGGTAAGTTCTTCTGTCCACAGGCCCTCACACACTGATGTTTTACGGACGGTTCTTGTTCATTGTCACCATAGTCCCGACTTTCCTGAGACGGCAGGTACTCTGACCCGGATGACGGATCAGCCTGTAATAACAATTGGTCTTCATCTTGTAATCGTTGCTGCCATACCTTATATTGTCATTGTTCTAGGATTGATAGTGAGATCTAATATTTTTTTCATTACCCAGGTACGCACAGTCTCCTGTTTTAAATTAATCCGGAGTAAGTGTTCCTACTCTGGTAGTGACAACCGTCCCACCGTTTCGGTCAAAAAATATAGTACCTCACACATTCTGGCATCCCGAGTGAGGATGATTTGCTCAATCTTCATCTTTAACTCGTGATGGATTGTTAATCGTGCTAAACAATCATCAAAGTCTCCCTCCCAGGAGTCAGAGTCCCAGGGAGAGTGACTACTATATGTCGTCACTTGATTGTCCTGAGAGGAAGATGATGAGCTGTATTGGGACAACGTGCCCCTATTGTTCTCTTCCAGCTCCTCAGTCATATCAACATCATGCTCTGGTAGTGAACTGTTATGCGTTTTGCCGTCAGTGGTACTCTGAAACGCGGCACCTTTTTGCCATCATAGTCATCACTGTCGACATCACTATCACTATTACCACTGCTATCCATCTCGTGATCTGATTTATCCAATCAACTCATATCAAGGCTTCTGTTTCCATAGGTGAAGGCTGAGTAATGAGCCTTTTCGAAATGAATGAGGAGCGGCCATTTCTCTACCACTCCTGCAAATTGCTTTTGTTTGTCGTGTATACGTTGTATACAATCTTTGATTGATATAGGATATTCTCCGCTGGTGGAATATTTCCTATTTTATTTTTTGTCGTATTTCCGGTACAAAACAGAGTACTCCCGGTACATTAATTACGCCAAACGAACTGATTACGTAAATCTCCTTCTGTATCATTGTACTGATACATGCCATAGTGTCGTTACTTCTCCAGGCTTGGGAATCAATAATATCCGTGAGCTTCGAACCACTGTTTGCAAACTCTGTAATGTAGTTGATGAAAGCTTTCTTGGATTCTTTCGCTGATATTTTATCTTATCCTCTGCCAAGACTTGATAGTGTTTGTTTACGTATACCATGGGGGAATTTCAGGTCAAAGTCAATGAGGGCACGATTCAAACATCCCATCTTCAAGGCTGCCGCCATGCTTTCGATGATGACAGGTGGGCGGTTATCTTGTTGTGTCGATGTTAATGCTTGACTGACAGCATAGACTTGACAGTTTCCTGTCGCTGGGTATCAGTCTCCTGCACTCCAAAAATTTGCGCCACTGGTGCAATTGTAGTGATACTATCCAGGTTGTACTCCGGAACTATAGCATTTTGCGGTAAGTGAACGCTTCCTTGTACCTTGTCAACCTCTGCTAACAATTTGTTCTTTTGTTCCTTTCATATGTTTTCTTTTATGAGGAGATCCGTGTTTAATTTCTGTTTACGCTGGACTTCAACTTTCCCTTTCAAGTGTGTGTCTGCTTTTGCTAATGGTGATTCAGTGTTGATATAGGGGGTTGAGCCTTGACCGTTTGCGATTGAGTTTGTGAATGGGTCGATGTATGAGGTGAGGTTTGGGCTGTATCCTTGATACTGACGGTAATACCTTTGTTCCACCCGTGTCCTTGTTTCGGTCATGTTGTGGTGAATGTGAACGCGAGGATCCGGCGATTGCTGCGGATATCGATTTTCCCTGTCTGGGTGGGTTGTGAAGGTGATGACTTACCCGTTTTCTTTGTGGGGGCTCTGATGCTCCGGGGCTGCCCACTGTTATCCACCTCTTTGCCATTATGAGGTGATTTTGTCGATTGAATCTCACTGAAGACTTGGTCCTTTACGTCTTCTGTCTTCTTTTCATCCCTCTGCTTCACTACGGGCTCGTTCATTTCCTGCGATGTATCCAATCGTGAGTCGCCATGTTGTTTGTCACTATTTTCCTCAGTTGTTGGTTCTCCTTCCGTCCCAGCCTGCGTTTCATGTGTTGTTGTTTCTTCTGTGGACAATGGTGTCTCTGGTGGTTGGTTCTGGAGGCAACGAGTCGTCTCCACAGCTTCTTTTATTTCACCCATACTTAAGAACGTTGGATTTGGCAATTCTAAAGCTTGAATTGCTGTAGCCGTAGTATGGATGCAATGGGTTTGTTGTAACAGTATGATAGACTCTGTACAGACCCGCTTCGGATGACCTGCAAGTCCACATCGTAAACATTGGCGTCTACCACGCATAGAAGGATATTCCACTACGACAATCATATCCATCCAGCCAATACGCAGTACTCCCTGTAACGCTTGTGGACATGATTCAGTAAAAAAAGTTAGTTCCCATTCCGTGGAGGTCGTCGAAAAGGGTCCACCTTTATCGAGATCTTCCACCTGAAACTCCACTTTTAAAATTTTATATAACATCGCATAAAATTTAACCAGATCTACCGATCTGGTTATATTCTTGAGTATTCAGGTATATTTCCCTTGATGATCATACCTTTCTCCGTTAGTATCAACCTGCTGATCCCATGCACTTCCTTTTTGTCTGAGTTTCTTATGATGTATGTTTTTGATGATGTGATCCATCCGGTGAAACGGGACCTTGATTCCATCAATTTTTTCTGCAATGTCACGTGTAAAAAATATATATAGTGCGTGTTTCGCTGCATTGTAGCTAATCGTCTTCACTTGTGCTATCATAGCCCATACCTCCTTTGATCCTGAACCTCTTGCCGTGGCCGCCGTGGTGATACTTTCCTGTATACTTCGTGTGTTTAAAAATGCTTCCTTTATTGGACTTTCTCCTTGGGGATCTAATATCAAACAGCCCTCCACTTGTGCCCGGATTTTTTGAACCAACCGCACTTGTTCTCCAAAGGACATTATTCGCTTAATAAATTGCGGCAATTATCGCGCCAATATGTTGCCTTCAACAAGCCCCTGGTCTATTATCCATTCCGATTTGGTTCCCTCTCTGCATTTTTGTGGTACATTCTTCCCATAATCCAGTTCACAGATTTTACGCAGCTCCTCAATTTCTGTACTTGAGTATACAGACGTTTTGAAGGGAAACGGTTTCTGCACGGTCTCCTGGGTGGTAGGCTTTTATTTGCCTCTAGATATCTTCTGGGCCCAATCCTTAAGAGGTGTGGCCAGTGGAGTTTCACTTTTGACGTTTTCCTGCCCTAGTGATTTCCATAGTATAGTTTCAAATTTGAGGCTGGATTTCTGCGCGTTTAGTGATGCTCCTATGACACGTTGTTTCCATAGTGATCTATCCTTATTGTTCTTAATAACAATCACTTCAAAGAGATCAAGGAGTCTCTCGGTCTCTTTAGGTTTCAGCTGCGGCAAACTTTTCGCGCAAAGAGATAGTCGTGATACTGACCCCTTCACTTTGATGTGAATCTTGTTATAGATTTCTTGCAGCAGGTCCCCCCATGCTTGGACTCGGGGGTGTGACTGTGAGGACTCTTTCATCCCATTCGCCAGGGCACGTATCATATATTTTTCCATTATGGTCTTTGGTAGAATTTGTAGGCAATGTTTCAGCTTCCTTAGTTTGAAGTGTGGACTGATCGCCTTTGTTAGGGCTGTTCCCTTGAGGATTTGGTGATTTGTTTACTACTGAGCTGTGCTGATTAGTCACACCTTGGACCACCGTCTGCCGATTCTCGGTGTGTGCCTCCGTTACTTCACTCTGCGTAATACCGTTGTCCTTTTTTGTAGGTGGTACCACAGTCGATACTGTAGTACTACCTAAATTAGTTCCCTGGATTGTTTTCGGTAATACTGCTGTAAATACCGGTTGTGGTTAGAACTCCGGCTGGGGATCCTTAACCGACTCCTGGGAGTCCGGCACGATCTCTTCTATCGGAGACTTCGCCGCTGCTCTCCCCGGTATTGACTCGTGTGACCCTCGTTGAGCCACGGGGTCCGGTGGGAGACCGTTCCCTGGCCCTGGGTCTTCCATCGTAGTGACTTGATTCGATTCAGTAGGTTGAAGTAGCAAATTAGGAACTTTGACAGGATTACATGTAATCTAATAAAGCCTTTTATGTCGTGAAATAAGTTCGGTTTTATTTGACTAAGTCCGATTGGGTGCCCAAATCAATTTTGACGGTGCCCATAGTGTTTCCCGGTTTGGATGCTGTGCAGATTTTGGGTTGGGGCGCTCTAGGCTAGCCCTAAATTTTGTACATGTATTAATGGTACCTCGAGTGGGACACCACCAATCTGTCATGTTGACACCCCACCCACATGTCAAAATCTGCCGATGTTTATTACCCAATTACAGTACGCTCCACACAAGAAGGTACAGGCTGGAAGTCACGGGGACCCCAATAACCCCAAAAAACCTCAAACTTTATTTGACTTGATTACGACGAAAAAAAAGTGTCCCACTGGATCCGACTTTTACGGTAAAACAAGTTGTTCTGAGAATCGATGTTTTTACTATTCTCCGTATCGAAGTTTTAGGCTAACGTTAAGGGCCTACGCCCAATTTGCGATTTTCTGCACCTTTTCGTAACCCAATGTCGATATGCTATTTTGTCAAAAATCGCGGAGTGTTCGGCATGTCAAATTTTGGGCCAGAAATGCTATTTTGAAAATCGACGAATTCGGCGATTTTAAAACGCAATGCCGATGTTGGAGGGGCAACCCTTAACACCGCATAATTTGTGTGTTTTGTTGGTAAGAACACCACAAGCTGCTGCAAGTGTGACGTCGAGCGAGGCAAGACGTCTTCAGTGACGACGCTTGCATGACGAGAATGAAGAAGGATAACTCTCGTTTTAAGTGATGACGCTTGCATGACTACAGTTGGGCGGGGCGTCCAGCACCCTCTTTGTCACTGTAGGTAAAAAGAGTGATGCAGCACAGCTCGTACTGAAGCAAGGAAGGACAACGTAACTGCGCGGAACATTATAATAAAGCAAAGACGAAAGATTGTGGTGTTTACTACAGAGGTCGGATGAATATGAGCGTGCACTGACATTTGAGGCGACTAACATTTGTAAATTATTCTATGTCGAAGCAATCATCAGCATCAGGTATTTTACCGAGGGCTAGCTGCCTCAATAACTAAACCGCAGATTCGTCAATAAGCTCAATCTATGATTAGTATATTCACTTTATATTTTTCAGCCAATTTCGCACTTCTTTCACCTCAAACTTTGAGGTAGCTTCCCTTGCCACCTCTCGTGGTATAAATGAAATCATGTGTAACTAAAGTTACCGTATTGCGTGACCTGGATGAAGTGTAAATCGCGAGCAACTCAGCATATTGTGCTATTTGGTCACCAGCATGTTGCCCATCAACCGCTCATTGTCAACAGCAAAAACTTGTCCGTCGGAGTTAACTTTAAGCTTCGCGTGTCAGAGAGACCATCAATAGAAACATAAGCATAAGTTCATCCATGTAGCGCATCAACAATTCAAACTTTCTGCGCAAACCTGTTTGCCAGCGTCTCCGCACGCTTCAGTAGATCTCCATGCGTGAAAACCGCGCTCTCTTGTGGTTCTCACCTTCCACCTCTACAGGCATCAATCAATAATAAACAAATGGAAAATTACTCCAAATTTGATAGTCACTTACTCGAGTATATCACAGCAAGAGGTGTCTTATCAATCAGAATCTTGTCCACAGCTCGCATGGCATACGGACTATTCACCATCATTCCACTCAAGTTGATTATCCATTCCACGTGCTCCCAGCTCGTAGTAATGACAGTATGCAAATGACGATTTTTTTGGGACGAAACACCTCCATCCGTTCTCGAACTATGTCATTAACAAACAATAGACGTCATTACCGGTAAGTGAATTCTTTGTCTTCACTTCTGTCAAAAACCAGCATCATTATCGTGTCTCTAACAAGTAGCTAGTTTTGGGAGCAAACGCTGCACAATGTCCGTTTGATTCCGTCCAGCCATCTTTGATTCAAATACAAGACCACTGGCCTTACTGTCTTTCAGAATAAACGCCAGCTCCTCAGCTTGTGACACCTCTGGCTCAATCAAAGTAAGCGTGAGGCCTGCACGGGCTGCTGCCAGTTGCGTCACAATGCTTTCAACATTATTTGGAAGCCATAAAGCCACAACATCCCCAGCTTGAAACTGCAGATCAAGAAATCATTTGGCCAATTCATCCACTTTAGCATCCAGTTCCTTAAAAAATCCACCGCACATCTTGCTTCACACTTCGTAACGCCTCTTTGTGCGGCAAACGTTGCACAGCTTCACTTAATGCGGCAAACGTTGCACAGATTCACTTAATGCGGCACCCACTGTACTCGCATGACGGACAAAGCTTCGATATACTGCCGCATAGGCCTTCGGATCCCTCCTTTTCTTCTGCAAGATCTCTTTCATGCGACAAGCAAAAGGGTATCGCAGCGAGATTATTCTACTGTAAATAGGTTCTAAGAAACCATAAATAAAACTGTTATTTCTTATATCTTCCCTACTACGATAGACTATAAATATCGCATTTCGACTCGACATTGGGACACATCGGCTTTGCCGAACAAGCGAAACCCGATTTCGAGCGAAATAGCAGATCCTTCTGAGACCCGATTTTGAGGCAAACAGAATTTGAAAATAGCATTTTTCCCGAACACAGCCTAAATGTATTTTGTTGATTCGTAATCATATTCGTGTACTTAATGTTATAGTTGCCCTTCAGCAACATTTGTGCTCAAGTAGATGGTGAAGTAAGCAGTGACATAAGTAATAGAAAGTGTATTAGAAAGTGTTTATCTTCCTAGAAATCCAAACATGCATGTGAAGTCAGCAATTTGTCGTTCTTGCATAGGATTTAGATCGATCATATATGGAAGGATTCCGTAACTTGTCAGCATGTCTGTGCGCTCATATCCTTCGTCTTCGTGCCTGTTCTCACCATAAAGAGTACGACGCCCTCATCATAGGCATCCACGAGAACATCAACCATAAGCTCAAAATGATGGACAAAAGATCACCAAGAACATCATCTTCCTTGTCGTCAAGTCCTACCAGCGAAGGTGCTCCTTTCTTGTGAACGCGCTATCGAACTGCACTTTTGTTGCTTCAGCTTTCATGCTTGGGAATTGCTTGGCTACTTCGAGAATTTGATTCAGAGGTTTGTCTGAAAACTTCTTCTTCAACATTGTGAAGAACTCATCGATGCTTTTCGACTTTTTCTCGTAGTAATAATCTACGTACGAAATCCACGTTTCAAGGAGTTGGTTTGTAGAAAAGTCCTTTTCTGATTCAGACAGCCCTAGTCTTTCATAGACGCGATCAGCAGAAAAACCACGCTTGAACCACATTTCTCGCTGCAAAGACTCGAGGTTTTCAGCAATCGTTCTTGTCTCAGGATTCGATTTTCCAGCAAGAATCGTTAACGCCACAGTTTTATGGCCGAATCTCCTGGAAAGCGTCGTGAGAAGCTGCATTTTTTCGCTTGGAAACTTTATCATGTAAGCATCCATTAACTTGAGACGAAACTCCATCAGAGGGCGACTAGAAAGACCATTTTCAGTCTTCAGAAGCTGAAGCGAAGCCAATGCTTCACGCAATTCCTTACCCCCCAAGGACAGCATGAGCTTGTCTTCTAACGTGTTGACAACCGTAATTTCGTCTGCGTTCAAGCTGTTTGCGTTTTTTGCCTTGATTATCTGTTTGAACAGATCATTAACCTCGAAGAGTTGTTTTAGCGTCGTGATCAATTCTTGATCTTCATGATGGTATTTGTTGAAGTCGTCAACGTACTTCTTCCATTCCCAGAATTTGGGGCTCGTGAATAGGTTATCTATTTTCACGCCAAGGATAAACAAGACCTCTTTGGGATGTTTCTGCTTTTCAGCAATCCAAAACGCCGCTTGCTCAGCTTTTAGGTCATGTGCAAGAGTTGCAAGCGCCGAGCTCGAAGATGTTGTGGCCTTATCTAACATCTTGTACACTTCCACGTCGCCGAGGTGATCCGTCAATACCGGAATCACATATGCGCCTTCCTCGGGATACTTATGATTCAAGTCCTTAACGTACACGATCCATCGTTGGAAGGCAGGGTGATCGAAGAGCTCTCTACGCTTTAGATTTATCAGACCCATGCGCCTGTAAATATCGGACTCAGCTTCCTTAACATTGAGATACTCCTGAAATTCCCTTTCGCGTGGAATGAAAGGAGTGGAAGTGATTCTTTCCACTTTTTCAAAGATAGGTGGTTTTACTCTCTCTTCGCTGTCAGAAATAACAGCGGGAGTCCCTCGCAAGAGTCGTCTCTCGGAGGCTCTATCCTGCGTATTGCGGCGAAATTCCAAATCAGAGACGTCGTGAACGAGTACTTTGGAGCTTGGTACCGACGCATCGACGCCATTATTAGAGATTACGTTGATGAAAATCAAGTCACTTATCAAGTAGTGAATACGCATTTGTGGCTGGTTGAGCAAAAGATGAAATGAGATGAGAAAAGTAATTGTCGATTTTCTGGGTGAGGACATGATGCAATTCGAAACTTGTTTTCTACGTACAGAGCATGCACCGTACACCCCCAGTACGACCATATTCACACGGGTGTGATGACACGAGTGAGGAATCCCTGAACCCTTACCTTCTAGAAATACACCTTTTCAAGTTCGAAGAAACTAAGTTCCACGTCGAATCTGCGAAATTCAAGTTCGAAATTTCTTAATTTGATTTTGCTGGATTATCGTTTTTAGCGTTTCACGGGAAGTTGGGATCGCGCCATTTTCCCTGATTGTGATGCGTGGAAATCACGCTGGTGTAGATGTTCGCGGGTTCCCGACTCTGGTATTATGATTCCCTGTTAAAAATAAGCAGAACCCGATAGCTCGCGCGATTTGGATGGATTCACCGAGTTCTTGAAGGCTAAGAAACGCCCAGAAATTCCAACTTGAAGGCGTGGTGGAGCACGGTGCTGACCAGATTGAGGGTGACGACGATGTGGTGCAGGAGGAGGAAGAAGATGCAGCTGAAGTCGAAGAGGGCGTCGGACATGAGGAGCTGTAGAGCGTTTTTACAGGAGTCGCGGTGTATAGTTAATGTAGTTCTTGAGGATCTTTAGATGCGAATCGTCGCATTTTAGAAGATCTCCTGCACCTCACAAACCAAAGATGCACAAAGAGGAAAAGGCTGTCCGCGTGCTTTGCATTTGCTATGCGATGGGTATCGGGGTCATGATCCTTCGACTCCAGGGTGAAGATACTAGTGAGAAAAGAGCGCGCTCATACATGCTTAGTGTTGTTAGAGCATCGCCACCGGTAAGTCTTAATCAAGGTTTTAACCTATAAACCTCCCGTTAGACCAGATTTAACAGCCACCGGCAAGTCTTATTACTGGTCGTTACCGCACGAGGTCTTAAATTTAGTGCTATAGGACTTATTTTAAAACCGTGGTTTTAATCAACCAAGCGGGTTCATTGGTCAAAACAATTCTTGCAACAATTGGTCAAACATCGAAAACGATCGTCGACATGTCTGACTTCTCGTTCGCCTCACGAATGTTAGACAGTTTGCAGATTTATTATAGTCCCCAAAATATTCAAGACAGCTTACATTAACATCATCCCAACCTACTCTTGTTTCTTATACAGAATTAAATGCTGCTCACATCGTTGCTTGCTTTGAAGCCGCATTTCCTCATTTTCTTCCTCCAAAAGCACTTGTTAGCTTGGAAATTCTTTGTCTTTCTTTTCTAGAGTACACGCCGAGACTTGAAGGTCCGTTTCCAGCACTTTCAGTTGCTCCCTTAACTCCAACATCATATCCGAGCTATGCTTGGCTTCGTTTCGTAACACTGACAGCGTTTCTTCGTATGATTGAATACCCAGTTGAAGCTTTTCACGTTCTTTTGACTCAGTCTCAAGATGCTGGTGGAGACGCTTCGCCTCAGTGGTACCGTTTTCATTATCAGATCCTCGATCTTGCACCTGCACTCTCATCTCAGCGTAGTCTGCTTGTAAAGTTATCATGTTTTGCTCAATCTCGGTTCTGCTCGCTTCAACAGTGGCTTTTTCCGATTGATTCGCTTCCACCTTTGCTTGTAGCATCGAGATAGTTGACGTGGAAGACAAGACCTTTTGCTGAGCTTCACAAAGCTTACTTTTCAGCTCGTCGACGGCTACCACCAATCTCATCTTTTCGTCAGATACTTCCATTAGCTGAGACTCCAACGCCCGAAGCTCATCTAGACAGTTATTGCGCGCACAGGATACATGTTCCAACATTTGGGAAGCTGTTTTCCGCATCGCGCACAGCTATAGCACATGCATGCTGCCCTGAACACACTCGAGTATATAGTAGCACGTGGTGACAAGAGCTTTCGTCGGTCTCAATGCTTACTCAAGAATATCTCAGCGTGTCGTTGCGAAAAATCGCAAGATCTTTAAAGCTGCTTGCTACCACTTGATCGCCCAGACACTCTCGTAACAAATACGAATGCACGCCCAAACATCAACTTGCCAAGCTTCTGATGACGATCACGGCATTACATTTGAATGGCCTCGAGGTGTACCTGCGCGTGACAAGACTTTATTAACATAGGTGCTAAGTGTCGTCTAAGATATCTTTAGCAGGGACATTGTCAAACCTACTGCTGTGCATCTGCGCTTCTGAATCGGGTTATCGAAGCTGTTGACGGTGAGAAATGTCGTTTATAACTATTACCTTGAAATAAATCTGAACTTCTGTGGATGTGC
>MIQA02000294.1:0-13219 GCA_001887855.2 Sclerospora graminicola | reverse complement strand
AAATCCAGCAGAACTGGATAGCGCATCGAATTGCCGTTCAGCTTGGGTGTACTCGTAGTGAAGAGCTTGGACTTCCGAGTATCGCAGAAATGATAAAAGCGGTCGAGCGAGAGGCTAAAAAAGAAGCGTCGTTGATTAAGTATGTCGGAAGCTTGGAACTTAATAAAGGTGAATCCAGCAGCTTTATGGATGCATTAACGCGAGAAGATCCTACAGCTGAGTCGATGCATGCAATATCAACAGAGCGAGCACTTGAAAAGTTGCGCCAATGCCCGTATTTGGTTGATGTTTCGCTGTATATGGATTGGCAAGAGCGTTATGCTCCTTTGTGTGGATCCTTGCTCTCGTTTATTCGTGCGCATGAAATGATTCTACTTGATCATGAACCGTCAAGCAATTTCATGTTCATCTCTTGTTTGAATGGAACGATCTTGCGCATTAAGGAGAAATCAACACCGTCCGATCTTGAGATTAATCTGACTCAAGCTCAGCAAAAGCAAGCTGTCGTAGCTGCTAGTCACGTAGCAGTCACTTAGTCTCAATGCTGGCAACGTACAAAGGCGTTGCAAATTTCCCGAAGCAGCTTGTTCAAGCTCATTTGCGTTCCTACTTGTCCAATTTCGACGCGGACGATAGTTATCGATATTGTTTTGTGTTAGAAGTACTACTGGAAACACCGGTTGAGTTTGCAGACTTCATGGTCTCATTGTTACTAGGAGTTGTCAGTCAGAATCTCATATTGCATGAGAATGTTGCTGATCAAATCTGGAAGGCTTGTCGAAGCGATACTGAGCGAAAATTGCTTTCGTTTATTTCCACTCGGTGCTTGTTACCTTTGTGGGTGGACCAAATAGAGAAGTGGTGCTCTCTGCGTGAGAGTCAGACGGTCACAACTGTGGACGGTGATATTGGCAGTAAATATACTGATAACAAAGAGGAGATAGCTGAGGCTGTGTATGCACCTCCTACGTTAGCAAGTAATGGCAGTGACAATAGTGATGGAAAGATTCTCAACATCCTGGGTATTTTGGATTCACAAGTCGCGTTAGCAAGCTTTTCAAACAACCCAGACGACCAAAGTACATGTGGTGAAGAGGAGCCCTTAACTGGAAGTGATGGTTCATGTCGATTGCTCATTGAAGAGTTACGAAAAAAGCAGTTTGGTTTTGGAATTCAGCTTCAGGACGAAGCAACGATTTCATTCCTGCAAATTCAACAGCAACGGCTGGAACGTGCCCTGAAGCGACTTAGTGACGAGCTCTACAGTGAAAGTACACACTTCATGCTTGAATTATTGCAGAATGCCGATGATAACACGTATGATGAAACCGTAGTTCCACTTGGGGATTTTTCATTGACATCTGAGAAGGAAATTGTTTTTTTTTCAACAATGAACGGGGCTTTTCACCAGAAAATATTCAAGTGATACGTGATGTGGGTGCATCAACCAAGCCAGCAAATGATTCAGGAACATGTATCGGGAAACCTATGGATCCGGATAATTTCTCTCCTGAAGAAATTTTTGCGTCAGTGGTGCACAATCTGGAGGACGCCAAACTCACGACACTAATGCGGTGGTTGCGTGATTGGAACACGAATGCTCGCAATACGGGTGTTTGTCAAGTTCTTATGAGTACAATGTTACGTGAACTTCCTCCGAGTCGTCTGAAATCGCTGGATGGGTTTTCCAAGACTCTTGGTGTCGAAGGTGGCGATAAAGTGGACTTTGACTTTGATTGTGCAGCTGATACTGCAGTGAATCCATTGTTAAGTGTGTCGTTAGAGCGTGTGCCCAGCGGAGAGGTTTTGGACTGCCGTGATCGCTTTCACAGCAACGCGACTGATCCGCTCAGCTCCAGTATGTTTCATGAATCTGCTATAACAAAAAAAAACCGGCGGCATAGTGTGGGATCTGTTATTGGTTCGTCTTCGCGCCCAATACATGGTTGTTTGCGCTGTAATAAGCGATTTGGTCTCTTCATACACACACCAAAGATATGTGCCTCATGTTAGGCAGTCATGATTGGTGCTCACAATCGTTGGTCCAACACAGGCTTCCGTTATTAGTCCCCGAAGTGTATAAAGATGTCTACAAGACGCAAAGGAAGAATTTTGGCCGCGGTGACGACCTTGGAGATGTGCAACACGATCGTTTTGAAGACGGGGGTCGCTAATGTGAACGGCTAGGAGTGGCTGAAGTAGCAACGTATGAACGATCATGTTTTCTCTCAAGATGCTGTGCGTAGACATTGACACTGCCATCATCGAAAAGTCCCTCAAACGTCGAGATGTGCTGGCGCAGGGTGAGAAGGATGGTTGCGAGATACCGATGAACTCTCGTATGGAAAATTCTCGAGTGATGTACTTACCAAGATGCTGTTAGGGTGTTAAGACGGATACTTCGACTCCGAAATGGATCACTTATCCCATAAAGCTACGGGGAACGCATTTGATGACAAGTTGTACGAGAGGAATTATGATGTGCTACCTCCGTATACGGTTTTAAGACAAATGGTCTCGACAAAACGCTGAAGTCGGTTTATATCGTTTCTGGATCTCCAACAAAAACATATATTACCAAAACTCCGCATGTTTGACGTTATCACGTTTCGGGAATTTAACTACAAGCCACAACAGTCTTGAAACAAGTAGCTCCTCGAAGTGATCAGAAATCCTCATTGATACTCCCTGTTATGATCAATGATTAGATTCGCACGAATCAGAGGCAATTGATCGTAACCAATTAAGAATTGGTGGTTGTCGTTGAAGTGTTCCTTCACATCAGTAGCGCGAGGTGATCAAGAAATCCGATCGGGCTCCGTGTTAAGGTATCATCGATCTGATCATCGCCAACCGGAGTAATATCGATCAGATAGGAGCCGATCGAAGGCCGATCGATTCTGCAATGTTCGATCTAAATAGGTTACGTCGAAGTATTCTCATTGTGGAACAGTTTACCCATGACGATCAGGGCGGTTGAAAATGATGGTGTACGAGAAGGTGGCATGAACTAACTATGGATCTTAGCTTCACAATTTGAGCGTGAAGACACAAGTCGGGGTTATGCAAATCGAATTTGACTTTAATGACAGATCGATCGATCTGCGATTATTGACCGATCTGGACACGAACTGGTTGCTTTCGGATTTTGATCGAATATAATACGGTACTCGGAACTATAGGTGACAACTTGGATCGATACTGTGGAGTTTTGGTGACGCAGACAATAGCCAGAGTGATATAACCTTCGTTGAGAGTACCGATTGGAGCTGGCGAGGAAGGATTACAAGTCTGGGGCGATCTAACTGAGGATGTCGCAAGCGGATGTGCAATGAATCATAAACCAAGGCCTGATCCGGTGCCGACTGGATGATCCGAACTGGTCTCCCACCGATCGACCTGGTTTGAAATTCACGTATCCGGCGCATTTGCGTAGAGCATTTCCTAGGTTTCTCGATCTTTCTTTCGGATAGGAACAGATCGGGCCTGATCTGAAGCTTTATACGCTGGGATTAAAACTCGTCGATCTGCTTCCTGAGTTGCATGCATACTTGGAGGTTCTTTCCTAAACTTAAGCCTTCAATTGATCGCTGCATTGATCGACGGATTTCGGTTCCTTTGGAGATGATGATCAGACTCCGCTCTGAAATTGGCTCGATCGGTTACCATATCGTCATGTTCGATGGAACTTCCTGAGTGGATGGTCCGGCCCTCCTGAAACAATATGTCTTTGGCGAGCATTAAAGACACCCGACCTCTTCATGCAGGTTTACATGTTGCCATCCATGGTCAGAGGCCAGCTCATTAACCAAGAGGGTAACTCGACTGTGGAAATGGTTTTACGGCAAACGATGTATGAAGACGCGATCTGCATGGGTCTTTAAGATTAGCGATATGGAAGTATGCGGATAATGAATGATCATCAGACTTTACCAGAGTGGTGACAAACGTGTTTGAACATTTCTGAAATGGAGAACCGTGCTAGGTGAGATCAGGCCGCTACCGTTGTGCGGTAGCGACCAGACTCAGGGGCGGCTGTGGTAAAGCGATGTAAAAAAATCAGCCAAGTACTGTCATTACGCCCAGTCCCAGACACCGATGGAACGAGGGAGATCACGATCGAGATCGTTATCTCAATTACTAAGTGGAGTTCCCGTGAAAGTAATATGAGGTGAGCAACTGCTGACATGACGTGTCAAGGACAGCCGTCCAGCCGATCTATGAATGGTATAGTGGTTGAAGTTGATCATGACACGAAGTTACGGCCTGATCGGCTTATTATGCCCGAGCAATGAAGATTAAATGTGGAATGAAGTCGGGCATGTGGAGTGACAGGTTGTGTGAGTGACGATAACCTATGGTTTGTCCGAAGATGACGTGGCAAGGCCTGATCAGGCCTGATCAGCCGAGATCGGTGTTCGTGAGTGATGATAATTTATCGTTTGTCCGAAGATGACGTGGCAAGGCCTGATCAGGCCTGATTAGTCGAGATCGGTGTTCGTGAGTGATGATAACTTATGGTTTGTCCGAAGATGACGTGGCAAGGCCTGATCAGGCCAGATCAGTCGAGATCGGTGTTCGTGAGTGATGATAGCTTATGGTTTGTCCGAAGATGACGTGGCAAGGCCTGATCAGGCCTGATCAGTCGAGATCGGTGTTCTATGGTTGCCCTGACGGAGTATAGAGGTCGGAAGTATGGCTTAGCAGATGAATTGAGTCGTGATGATGATGACCCAGAGCGTTCCCGAGGTGATCAAGGGCTGATCGGCCTGATCACCACCTGATCACTCAGCTGATCACTATGCCGATCGTGATCAGGGCTGATCAGCCCCAAATCTGCGCCCAGATGTAAAGGCAGATGAAGCTCTCACTCAAGCCGGCTTGGATCGGCCGATCACGGCCGATCGCGGTGCTGATCACGATCGGGATGGTGAAGATCGGCATAGAGTTTGATCATGATCAGTCGAGGACCGGATCGGGATCAGTCGAAGATCAGTCAGAAAAAGGGTACGAATCAGGTTGAAGATCAACGAATAACGTTCTACGAAGATGCTGGAATAAATCAGGTGGCAAGAAGTTCAAGGTAGAAGTATGGTAAGCCACATAGGTTGGTGTAGGTTACATTTGGTACTGGATTTTTAGGTTTATAATATTAATATCAGGTTCTGTTTTCCCTCCAAGTAAAGAAGCCGTTGCGCCACTTGGCGCTACTTTTGGGAACGGGGGGCTAACAAGGCTCCCCCCGTTCATTTATTCCCGGACGAGACGCGCATAGTCGCACTTTGGCTCGACGGAAGTCCCACGACGGGATTTACTTGTGTTAAACACCCTCACGAGGTTTAGATTTTCCCCCTAAAGCAAAGAGTCGCTCCGCCACGTGTGCGGTCATTGGGAGCACAGGGTTGATTAGTCCCCTCTTGCTCATCTATTTCCCGGTTAAGACGCGCTTAGACGCATTTTGGCTTACCGGAAGACCCCCGACGGGTTTGTTTTAGGTGATCGAACCTCACCCTCAACGCGCACGTGTTTGGAACACGTTAATACTATTGGTAAAGGTTTTGTGGAGATAACGTTTGTGGATTACTGTGGAAGATCGTGGATTGATCGCATTTTCTTGGTTTCGTTATATCTCTCTCTCATTGGCTGGCCTGATCAGACGAACTTTCCTGATCAGTGCCTAGATACTGAATAAGTGTCGACCCCAACCCGTTCTCCGGTGAAGATTTCCACCCGAGGACACCCCCCGTCTCGAGAAGGTCAAACCCTCCGACCTGATCAAGATCATCCTTTTCGTCACCGAGTCCACCTAAGTGAGTGTAATCAGCCCCGATCGACGGGTACACAAGGTGAGATGAAGTTAAACATAGATCCTGACGAGCATGAAGACCGGCCAGATGACCGGGAGGATCAGATCAGTCACCACAATGGTGATTCATCTGATTCCGATGCTGATCAGGATCGACGGAGTACCCCCTCCGATAGTTGGTCGTCCGGGCCAGTGGGTATCCGGATTCCACCCAAGACTTCTGTCATGGATTTGGAAATCGGCTCCACCACACGGATATGTGTCTTTACGTACGATCATTGGACGATGATACGGTGATCGTGGGAGTTTTTGTCGATGATCTATTGGTAACCGGAACCAAAGAAAGCTTGGTGGACGATTTTTTCGAAGATATGAAAGTCTTGGACATCAAAAATCTCGGGAAAGTCTCTAAGTTTTTGGGCACGCGAGTATTTTACGATGAAAGCACGGGATACAAGCTAGACCAAGAAGTGATGATTGACGGGATACTCAAGGATTTCGAGTTGAAAGACGCCAATCCAGTGAAGGTACCCATAAACCAAGAATACGAAGATTTGAATCTTGGAGAAAGCGAAGTCTTACCAAAAGACGGAAAAGTTTCAATTAAATCTTTTCAATCGCTGGTTGGAAGCTTGCTATGGATCTGTCGGTGCACAAGACCCGACATATCTTTTGCAGTACACAAGGCGACTAGAAGAACTCATGCGCCAAAGCAAGTGGATTGGAATTTGGCTAAGCGAATCGCAAGATATCTCAAGGGATCGAAACATATGAAATTACATATGGGAACCTCAAAAAATGCAAACTCAAGTACAACCATCAAGGCCTACAGCGATTCTGATTACGCTGGATCGAAGGACGATCGGAAATCAACTACCGGAGGTGTCGTGCTAATGGACGGGATGGTTCTAAACTGGATTTGCAAGAAACAAGGTGGTGTTTCGCTGTCTACAATGGAAGCGGAATTTTACGCGGCTTCGAAAATTGAAGTGGAAATGTTGGGTTTTCGTGAATTAATTCAAGAAGTTGGATTAAAAGTCGAGCGTCCTATGGTGTTACTTATGGATAACCAAGCTGCAATCAAGATGATAAGCAGCATGGAAGAAAGCTCAAAAATGAAACATGTTGATATACGATTGAAGTATATTGTTTCGAAATTAAAGGACGGTGAAATCGAAGCTAACTATGTTCCTACGCAAGATATGATGGCAGATTTGCTTACTAAAGCACTACCATATCCAAGACTCAACGAGTTACGCTCTGAAATTGGTTTGAAGTGATGACCGATTTCATTTCAAGAAGGAGTGTTAAAAAGTGAAGTTTTACGGTATATCGGTATTGTTAATTATTATGTTAGTTACATAATGGTTACTATTACGGTACTACTTTGGAGCACTTTTTTGAGAGATTTACGGTACTTTGCTATATTTAAGTAAAGTTGGGTGAAAAGTATTCGGACCATAACCGACTTTATTTCGAGGTAACTTTTAGTGTACCCTAAAATGCATGTCGTAGGCAACTGCCACTCATAGGCGGGGCCTACTATTAAGAGCTAAAACTTTACACATCAGCTTTTATGCAAATCGTAAAGGGGAAATCGCTAATCGGTACCCTAAATTAGCCATCAATTACTAATCAGTACCCTGTTCACATAATTATTGCTAATAGGTACCCAAACCACCTCTTTTTGCCAATGACCTTACTAATCGGTACCCGTGGTCATAATTTGGGTTAAAAACGAGTAAATCGTGTCGCTCTCGGGTAGACAGAAGCAGTACGTGGTCATTGTCCGTGCGATTTACGAAAGCCCAACATTTTGGTCCTCGATGAAGCCACGAGCGCGCTGGACAAGTGTGTGGTCGCTGGTCGAGAGCGGGACGCACGACAAGCTCGTGCATTGGGAGCATGGTATTTATCGCATCATGTATCGTATTCAGGAATTGCGTTCACGAGACCCCGGCGATCTGGAAAAGACGAATGCGTCGAGGAGCTCGAAACGGTTGCGTACATTTCATTTTTTAGTGGCGGATCGGAAAAAGTGGAGTTTGCCATGACTACTCAAGCTTGGGAGACGGATGTCCTCGTTAAAAAACTGTTTGGGCTGTGGGATATTTTCAAGCTAAATGGACTGGAAGCCAAGTATTTCAGCATTGGGCTGGTCGTCCATCTAATCTTCACTTTCAGTCTCTATCTGTCTCTGGAATCAACAGGACTACCGGTAGTTCTTGTCTATTCTCGAAATGGAGCCAGAGCCAACATTTCTGCAGAATATTTTTCGCACCAAACCTTTGAGAGTGATTAAAGCGGAGGAAGCCGCCGAGGAACTGCCTCGACAATTATCTCTCTTCGATCTCGAATGCATTGGAATAGGTGGGACCGTTGGGAGTGGCGGGTTTTCCACAATCTGTGAAATCATTAGCCATACCGCTGGACCCGCAGCTTTTCTCAGTTGGGTCATTGCTGGTTTTGTGTGTTGTATCAATGCTTTGCCGTATATGGAACTTGTTACGCGCGTACCCTTCGGGTAGCACGTGTGCCTATTCGTTTTATGCTCTTGGTGAATTACCAGCTGTAATGGCAGCTTGGTTATTGACAGTAGAGTACGGTATTCCAGCGCTGGGGTCACACGAAGTTGGGCGAGTAAAGTTCAAGACTGGCTTACTGAATAACATCCGGCACATACGTATCAGTGGCTAAACGAAGACTATACGAATGTATTGGGTGCTGTGTTAATGGGACTTTGTGTTATCGTTTTGCTTATGGGGGGGGTGCGTTTCGGAAAACTCTTTATCAATGCGTTTTCCACGATCAAGGTTTTCATCTTTCTCTTTATCATTATTGCTGGCTTTTCCTTGATGGATTCCAGTAACTTATCGCCCTTTATTCCGCCACGTCATGATGTGGATGGCAAACTGGCGTTTGGGATTCCAGGAATTATCCAAGAACTCTCATCTGCTTTCTTTGTATACATTGGCTTTGATGAAGTTTGTTGTCTTGCCGCTGAGGCGAAAAATCCGAGGAAAGTCTTTCCCTTGGCAGTGGTTATTGTTGTACTTGGTATAATGTTTTTATCTTGTTTTGCCTCCCTTGTTCTTTCGGGGATGATTCCGTAATTAGATGCTGTGAGCTTTTTTTTCGCGGCAGAATTTGAGTACCAATATCTACACTGGGCGGCTCAAATTGTACGAGCAGGTGAAACTTGTACGATGGCAATCGTCGTTCTTGTCTGTTTTCTCGCTTAGCCACGATTAAACTATGCTTCAGCATGTGAGGGTCTCGTGCCGAATCTTTGCCAAAGTCGACAGTTAAAGCATTTTTTTTAACGAATACATTGATTTCTGGAATTTTTCTCACGCTTGTGGCTTTTGTCGTACCGTTCGAGATGGTCTGGGACATTGTAAGCTTTCGCACATTACTATCCTTTAATGTGTCCATATCATCTCTGCTGATGGTTCGAATGCGAAAGAAATCGCCAAGTCTCGCTCCGAAACTAGTTGGTGTTCTTGTGTTTTTCGCGGGGCTCGCGGCTTTCTTTTATCAAATTGGTTACTCGAACGAAGGCCATATCTGGTGTCTTGTGTTTGGTATCATTTTTCTTGTACTCACACTCGCCGTGTGTCTTCTCATGTTTCTCAAATGTCCACAAGAGTATTCAAGTGGCGATCATTTCGAAACACATTTTGCGCCCTACCGCTAAAATCCGCTACTATTATATTACTACGTAGTATAACACACGTAAAATTGCGATGAGATAGTGACACGATACCATGATGCTGAAGAACTTCTCTACGAGCGATGACGCAATTTTGGCGAATCGTGGCATGGACACACTGCTAATCTTACGCCTTAGGAGATTGTGTAAAAAGTGACAGCGGTGGAAGTTTGTGCCTCCTACTATGCTACACGCGACTCGTTGAATACTATGTACGCGACGACATTGTGTCACGATGAAACTTGTTCACTGTGGGTACAATGTTTTTTAAACTTGTTCACGACGTGTTTTCTCTTATGAAAAGAGTATGAAGAGTACATTCGTCGTCGTCATGAGTTTATGTCACGGAAACACTCGCAACAGTATACCATCGTATTGAATGGAATGCCACCCAATCTCTGCACTCAGCAAACACTACACATTTATCTGGAGCTGCTTTTCCCCAAGTCCTTCCTCTGTCTATGTAGCATTAGAACGTCGTGATTTTAGAGAAACTTGTGGCCGAACGTGTTAAAGTGAGTGACAAGTTGGAACACGTGCTTGCGCTTAGTGCCAAAACAAGAGAACGAGTGATGACAAAAAATAAACTCCTTGGAGGATATTAAGTGGACATAGTGGAGATATATCAATTAAAGGCATGTCCATGTTTGACGATGGTGGCCATTGTACATTCCTCGAAACCTTTAAGTACTCTCGTCGGTATCAAAGATGCGGTCTAGAGACCAGAAATATCCGAAAGCATTCTCGTCATTATATGCCTCCTGAGCACGCGATAAGTCTTCTTGAAGCTTTGCTATCATCTCTGCTGTCACAGTTGTCTTCGTTGAGACGGCGGATCCTGTGACAGTTTGCTCAGCGCTAAGTGCTCGGCCTTTGGCCTGTCGCAACGCGCGGCGCCTGTCGCACGTACGAATGTTGTGACCTCTCTCATTACACTTGGAGCAGATTACTGGTGAGTCTTCGACAGCAATCTCACCTCTGCTACGAAGCCGCACCGTTCTTGGACGGCCTGCAGAGCGGTATACCGGAGGGGGCTTAGTGGTAAAGTCAGTTATGCACTCAGAAATGTCCACTGGCGTAATACACGGTGCCAGCGCAGCCTGAACGGATACTTTTTTGAAGACTGGCGACATGTGATGTAGCTCTTGAAGTCGCTCCTGCTTGATGACAGCCATGACATGGACACATGGGTACTGGTTCTCTTGCCATTCGCCGCATGAACACGTTCTGCCGTCAAGGTTTACCACTCGAAATGATCCATCCGACTTCTGAACTTCGAACAGCTTGTCGTTGCCACTCACAACAAGTCTCTTATTTGAGTCTGCTGTGATCCTTTTCATCTCCGTCGCAACCCACGTGACGACATCTGAATCCTTCACGATTTTGAGCCGCTTGCGTAGCGTGGCCATCCGCTCCATTGTTCGCCATGTGACATTTACGAACACAGCAAAATGTGAAAGCTCACGTTCGCTCCCAATCCAGTTATTCATAGACTCGGCAGCATTGGATGTAACAATACCATAGCGAGGAACGGGAAAACGAGCTGTGACCCATTTCGTCAAGTCGGTGTCAATGAGATAGTTATGAACATCGCCATGCTGTTCACGAATGACGGCCAAACATTCGGTCACGTCATCAAATGTTGCAGCTTTGGCGAGAGCATGAATTTCCTTGCTTAGGCTCACGTGGAATTGGCTTTGGATATTTCGTTTGATGTGCACTGAACAATAAGAATGGTAGGCGCGAGGTAAATGCAGCGCAACAGCAGGCATTAGCCCTTTTTCACGGTCGCTCACAACAACCAGCTGGTGCACATCAGTCACATGGGGGAGTGCTTCGACGAGAGCTTCAAGGAACCAGCTCCAGTCCACGCCGTTCTCTGCACGGTTCGAGATGCCGAAGCCCGCAATCAAAATATTAAAGTTGCCCGTGATAGCCGACGCCACGTACATCGTTCCCTTGTCCTTTGTCTTTAGGTGGCATGCGTCGAGTGCAAGAACAGGGAGCGAGTGCTTGATTACTATGTTGAACGCATAGTGAACGATACAAGCACGGTGATACTGTTGGTATTCGTCACGCTCGAACTGCGTTGCTGTTCCGGGGTTAGCTGCTTTCATCCGTTCGAGCCAGTCTTGCACAAACATGTAGCTTGCTCGGCTGTGTAGACGAGTTCTTTCCAGCATTTCTTTTCGCGCTCTCCATGCAATGTTGTATGAGACATGCAATCCGTGCTTGGTCCGAAGGTGGGTTTGAATTTTTCTAGCGGATGCCTCGTTCTCAGTCGCGCGCATATACTCCTCAACAATGGGTCTGAGCACTATTTGTGACACCGTGGACGTGTTGCGCTTCCGGTGCACGTTTTTTTCAACAAACTCCATAGAGTGCTCGTTTGTCAAAGAAGTGATCGTCACTTGTGGCTCTGGACCATCGTGCTTCCTCTTCTTCTTGTAGCCGTATAGAAAGAAAGGGCAGTCAACGTGCTCAGTGCAAAGCACTTTCAGCTTGTATGAGTTGTTTGTCGGCTTCGCATTCCCGCACTTGATTGACGCAAAGTGTCTGTCAACCGCCCGACGAAGGTCCACCATAGTGGCGTAAGTCTTTCCTTGCACGAGATCATTTTCTTCCGCAGCCGCTTCTACTTTCCAGTCGCCGGTACTCCTGCTGGTCATCGTGTCGCTTGTTGTGTGTTTGAGAACTGACACGAATAATAACGGTTATCACTAGCTCTGTAATGCTAATTTTGCTCTTCAATCTGAATGCTTATTAAGTGCTATTTTTGATGCTGGATCTGAATACTTCTGTAATGCTATTTTTGTTTCATTTTTAAATTATGACCACGGGTACCGATTAGTAAGGTCAGTGGCTAACCAAAATTATGTGCAAAATACCAAACTTATGTGTAAAACACTAACCTTTTGTATGCGTGACATGGGGTTCGAAGTGTGTACCAAGTTTATCGACACGGAGAAGCACTGTCTGACCATAGGCTAGCGTAGGTTACCTCCGCGTGTCTCGATATGAGAGGACGCGCAATGGTCTGGATCAGGATGACTCGAACCTAATTTCGGATCACTAGGATTATTCCTAAAATAAGTTAGGGTAATATAGCTTTTACGATTGGGGAAATCGCTAATCGGTACCCTAAATTAGCCATCAATTACTAATCAGTACCCTGTTCACATAATTATTGCTAATAGGTACCCAAACCACCTCTTTTTGCCAATGTACGAGTGCTTGTCATAGGCGACAACAGCACTTTTGACAGGGTTTGATAGTACCGTGGAAACATAGGTGTCGCCTTTGACATGCATTTTACGGTAGGTTTTAAAACTACCTGCACATTGTCTCGTGAAGTCTCGACACTTCGCATGCATATTGATTAGGTAGATACTTAATCACTTCTTAATACACTTTTTATTAACTAAGTCCCTGTGTTCAATCTACGCGACAACGTCTAACTTGGTAGCTACGTCGACTGTTATACCTTGACAAAGTAAGGTATAAGTTTCAACAAACAAGTGCAAGTATATTCAACATTATCGACTACGACTTGACTTAAGCTTAAGTTCCTACTGCAACATGGAAAAGGATACTTTTGAACAGTCTTACCTACTGAGCGTATGCTGTTTGTTCACTCATCACAGTGAAATGTTGCTTAGGCACACTTATGAGTGCTTGTCGAACTAAAGCAATTTAACCTG